>CM035230.1:0-140000 GCA_020226215.1 Sindora glabra
TCACAATGTAACCATGCACTAAAAACATCATAAAGCTCACAATTTGCACAAGAAAACCTATATAACATCACATGCTCTCCTTCAAGCATTTTTAATTCACATCAAACATAGCTCATGCTGCTAATTTTCATTCTTTTATGTACTATAATCAACATTTTACTTGACAATTAACTAATATTTCTTGTTTTCCAATAGTAAAACTAATGCACACAACTTAGTTTTCTAAGTTCTAACAAATCTGTTTGCATTTATTCAAGCTTATGCTTTTGTGTATGATACTAACAAGTAAGAAGACTACTCTATCTTCCTAATTTAGGCATTAAGTTCCATGATCCAAAGCAAAAATTCTCAAAGAATCCAAACATTTACATTAAAATTTCATATAATAAGCATGCATTTGTCCTAGTTTTACAAATCTTCTTATAATTAAAATCTTATTTTAATTATCAACTTCAATGAATTTTCTAGAATTTTCTTGATTTGAAATTAGTTTTATATACTTTATTTTTCAACAATTTTCAAGCTTAAACAATTTGTATAAGTCACTCATGCATTAACTATTAAAACACTTGAAAAGGACACCTCTAACTTTCAAAATTATATTTTTGTATGATGGTTTTTCCAAGATTTCCAATAAATATTTAATGTGTTTTAAATATCATTTTCAAGCATTTTCATACTCAAAACATGTTACATCAATTTCCCAAACCTTTTTCCTTAAAACTATTTTGTAAGAAACATCTTTATTTTGAGAAAACAAACATTTTTATGCTTTTGGATAGCACCAAAACCAAAAGCCTCTTTCCACTTTTCCAAATGAAGTTTCAAAAACTTAATATAGATGTATACTAATATTTTAGGATAAGTTTAAAACATATTGTAATAAGCTTTTGTAAGAAAAATAGAATTTTCCTTTCTTGAAATACATGGAATCTAAGAGCTTTTTTGGAAAATTCAAAATGGATTTTTTCTTTAAATCTTTCATGTAACAATTTTACGATACTTTTTAATATATTATAAAATAATGTATACTATGTTTTTTTATTTAAAATAAAGATTCGCTCCATATTACATGATGTACTTGAAACATGCTTATGCTTTCTTTAAATAAAGTTTTGTTTCACTTTATATGAAAACACATCTATCTTTAATATTTTGAGTAATATCTACGAAAAACATTTCTTTTGAAGTTTGAAGATTTTATCTTTGTTAATCCTCCAATCATAAGATTGGTTAAGACACCATCTTGTTATTAAGAAAACCACTTATTGAAAACTTGTCTTTTGTAAAGAAATCAAATAATTATTTTCAAAACCAATTCTTCTTCAAGATTCTTTTAAAAAGCATTTTTAAGTAAATCCACCATGATAAATCATTGTTCACATATGGGTTTTCTCATAACCCTTATCTTAATACATCAATTTCTTTTCTTTCTTATTCATAATAGATATTTCAATAGTTTGAATGGAAATTTAACTTTCTTTGAAGTTAGAAAGGCAACCTTCGATATGGGTGTTAATAAAGCTCTAGGTGATGATGGGTTCCTGGCTCTCTTTTTCCAAGCTTATTAGTATAAGGTGGGTCAGAATATGTTTGAATTTATCTATAGTATTTTTGAGAAGAGCATGGATATCCAAAGGGTTAACAAAACTCTTATAACTTTGATTCATAAACAACAACATCTTGAATTTATTAGCCAATTTAGACTTATCTCTTAATGAAATGTGAGCTATAAATGTGTTACAAAGATTATTGTGAACATACTCAAGTGGATTCTTCTTAAACTCATATCCTTATTTCAAGCTAGCTTTATTTTAGGCAGGGAATATTCAAGATAATATCATTATGGCTAGTGAAATGATTCATTTTATGAAAAAAAAATTTAGAAGTATAGATTTTATGGCTTTCAAAATTAATCTAGAGAAGGCTTATGATCAGTTCTCTTGAAGCTTTGTGAATGAAGTTCTAGGCATTCCTAATAAATTAAAAGGTATTAGTATAAAGTCCATTACCTCTTTTAGTATGAATGTTCTTTGGGATGGTTCTAAATTAGGTGAATTTAAACCATTTAGAGGTGTTAAACAAGGCCATCCTATTTTGCCTTATCTATTTGTTATATGTATGGAAAAGCTCATTCATCTTATTAAGGAACAAGTGCAATCTAGAAATTGAAAAACCATGTGATATGAAAAAAAAATGAGCTAGCCATATCTCACTTAATGTTTATTGATAACCTACTTCTTTTTGTTAAAGCTTTTAAGGAAAAGATATAATGTATTACCTCTTACTTTCAAAAGTTTTGTGCAGCCATAGGAGAAAAAGTTAATTTTTTTAAATTTAAAATTATTTTCTCTAGAAATGTCTTAAAGGATTTAAAGAGGGAAATAACTTGGTTTAATGGTTTCATAGCTACCACCAATTTAGGGAAATATTTAGGAATTGAGTTGGTCTTAGTTGGTAAAAATAAGAAATATTATGATAAGCTCATAGATAAAGTGAGAAAGAAGCTTTCTAAATGGTAAACTAGAACTTTGTCCATGTTAGGAGAATAACTCTTTCACAATTAGTGTTAACTTCCTTCCTCAATATCAAATATAGGTTAAAAGATTACTAAGTGTATTTGCTTAGCCATTGAAAAGATTTAAAAAGATTTCATTTGGGGTCACACAATGAATGAAAGAAAAGCCTATACTATTAGCTAGGAACATATTTGTTAACTATAAAGCTCTAGTGAACTTGGAGTTCAAAGAATACAAGATATGAATATAGTATACCTTATGAAGCTTTGTGTGAAGCTTTCTTTTAAGAAGAAAAGTTTGTAAGCTAATGTTCTTAAGGAAAATATAGTTATAGGGTTGAATGGCCTTTACAAATTCAAACTATTAATAGAGATTCTTTTTTTATAGATAGATATTATTAGTGCTTAGGAGATAATGATAAGGAAAATAAAGTACGGGGTGAGAAATGGGGATTTTATTAGGTTTTGGACAAATAGGTGGCTTGAGGTTAGTAAGTTGTTAAGTTACTTTACATTAGTAAACTTGGATGAGGAATAACTCTAGGCCCATGTGAAAGATTTTGTTATTAATAATGGATATTTGTATTGGGAGGTTTTGGAGCAAATTATTCCAGATAATGTTTTGAAACAAATTCAGGTAGTTTACCCACTTAATATCGATGCTACTATAGATAATTTAATATGGAATGGAGATAGTTCTGGTTTGTTTATGATTAAAAGTGTTTATTACAAGGTTGTTGGCCTTTAATGACCCTTTAATAAGTAGGATTAAGTCCTTTTTGAAGTAATACCTAGAAGCTTAAAATCCCATGGTGAATTCATATCTTTTTATAATAGGTTTGCCATGGTCACTTTTGCTAGGTGAGGAGTTGGTTCTATGTATTGTACTCATTGCAAAGATAAAAAAGAAAGTACCTTACATGCTTTAAATGATTGCAATTATGCTTAGCGAATTTAGAGGAATTTGGGATCTTACTAATTAAGTGCGTCAGTTTTGTCACAACCCAATTCTTAGGCACTGTGATTGGTGTAAAGACACTTAACTAATATTAATATACTAACTAGTTGTCTTTACAAGGCTTTAAGATATTTCTAACTCATCTACTTTCATAATTTAACTAAGAATATAAGAATGCATTTATAGAAAATAATTTTTTTACTTGCACATCCATAAAGAAATTCAAAATATAATTTACATATACTTTGCCAAATGAAATTTATACAAAAGTACACTATTTTTGAAAATATAACTTTATACATAAATACTATTAGAAGATACAACTCTTAACTAGGACACTATAAATTACTATATAAAAGGTTCCCAAAGGTGAGAGGAAGGATCATGCTCAAATGTTAATCTTTCTTGGGGGATTCATACTTTGTATCTATAAATAAAATTCAATAGAAAGAGTGTGAGTATAAAGATACTCAGTGAATGGCTATTTTTCTTTTTTTTCTAGAGAGTTTTCATCATAATAAATTAGATATATGATAGTGTAAAATATTAATTAATTAAAGTTCTTATGTATATGATTACATAATTTGTTAAAGAGAATGACAATAGTTGGTATGTAAGTTTCCCTTTATGTCTTCAATCTAGTCTTATCCCCTACCACTCTAGACATTGGGTCACAACCTTATCTTTTTAACTCTTACCACACCTTTCCTTTTTTATGAAGGATGTGAAACTTTCCTTCATAAATTGAATTCAAGGTGAGTAATAACAAGATGCCAGCCTAGTATTAATTACTCATTTTATTGATTTCATAAAATATGGTCAAAATATCAACTATATTATAAAATTTTGCCATTCACTTATATGTTCACATTTCATCTTCATATGACATTATATTTAAGAATAGCATACAATCTTTCCATTCAAGACAATGGCAATACTCAATTCTTTTGAATGGTTAGCAATTTACAGCTTAAGCATCATCAAATGTATCATAAATTTTAATTACTTACAACATTTTTCAATGAGATGTATCAATATTAAATATGTTGGGTAGTATGAATATTTCTATGATTTGGTGCCCTTTAGGTTCCTAAATCAATTCAAATTTATACCAAAATTTTATCTAATGCTTCTAACACTTTAACAAGCATTAGACATCAATTTCATTACAATTTCATCACCCTCGGGTATTGTTCATATAGTACCAAAATAAGAAAATTCAAAATAGGATAGTACAAGAGCAATTGCAATAAAAAGCCTCTTTGCAATATTCCAATCACTTCCAATTATCACCAAATTTTAACATATCATCCCTAACATATCAAATGATGAAAAACTTTAATTATTTCACAAAAATTCCACATGGATACTATTCATACAAAACTAAAAACTCAAAATTGTAAATTCTAGGCAATTTTGGAGTTGTTGTGGAAAAGGAGCCTTCTTGATATTCAAATTAATTCCAATTATCACCAAATTTTTATATAAAGTTACTAAAATGATAATAATAAAAAATATTAATTTGTTTATTTTTTTCATTCAAATTCTTTCCCAAATAGCATCAAGTTTCAAAACATAGAATCTAAAGTTTTATTTTAAGTTCTAATACTAAAACCCATACAAATTCACTTTTAATATCTCTAAATTTTTTTCAAAAATTCTTAACCTTTTTCCATACCTACCTTAACACTATTTTTAATATTAATATACTAAAAATTGAAATTTTAGCAATTTCTAACCCTTGATTCTATAGAAAAATAGAAAATAAATCATTATTCACCCTTGATAGTTTTGTTTCTAAACTCAATAAAATTCTATTGTTATCTCTTAAGGGAAAACTTTATAAATATTCTTCTACCAATCTTAGAATCAAAATACCAATATTATATTATCATATTAACATTTATACAATACTAAAAGCTAACAGTACAACATTATACCTTAACTAAACACTTATAATAGCATATACCATTATATTCTTCTCTTCTCTTAGGAAAGCTCAACAAAATAAGAGATAGTTACTATTCATTTTAAATATTTAATTCTTTAACTTGTCAAATACCTCTCAAAGTAGAGTTTTAGAAATTTTAAAAGGAAGATTTCCATAGAACTTAAAGGAAATAGAGGAAAACCTAGGTTACCTTACAAAAATTTGATGGAACTACTTGGAAAACCTCTTAGGATTTATGAAAGAATTGAAAATCCTAGTAGAAAGGCCTTAGGAAGTCATGGTTTGCTAGAAAATGAGTAGAAATTTTAATTCAAAAATGACAAAAAGGCTTTAAATAGAAATATAGCTAACCTTCCTTCACAAGCCATTCATTTTATTATTTTTTTTATAAAAAATAAATGATAACTAGCACATGGTACACGACTTCTTAAGCTAAAAATTAAAAGATTTTTCTTCTCAAATCTAATAAAAATTCTCTAAATAGTATATAGAAAAGTTCACTCATAAATGCCTCTAGTTTTTCCCTTATTTATCTAATTGCCAAAACCTTCATCTATAAGCTTGGCTTTATTTAGGCCTTATTTTTTTAAAATTTTAAGATTAGATTTAGGCCTAAAATTGAGCTAACTCACCCCAAATAAGTTAAGATAATTTATTTCAAATTTAGGCTTAATTTTTTAGTTTTTGAGTTACCTGAGTTTTTAATTTTTTATTGAGTCTTTATATAATTTTCTTATACTTAGTGTTAATTTTTTAATTATATTTTAACCCATACTAGTGTTTAATATATATATATTAAAAAAAATTCTAACTAGACATAGCTCTAAACCATTTTTATGATTTACCCAAACTTTACTTGATTACTTTATTGGGTTTCTATTCAGGAGATTCCTAGTTAAAGTTTCTTTCTTGAAATTCCTTGTTCTATTCTGGGTATTATAAGTTTACTATTATTAATCATGAAGAATGTTTTTCATTAAATTTAACTAATCTAGAATTGCAAATGAGTTATAAGAATCAAAGGGTTAAATGGGCGATGACTTGTTGGTTTGTCTAACATTAGTGAAATCAAGCTATCTATAATGCTAAGTTTGTATAACTATTGAATCCAGTTACTCATATTTTAAACTATGTTAATGAGATTGAATGTGTGTTTCAAAGTGTGGAAATGGTGATATAAGGTAGGTTGGTTTGGTACAAGTTGCTTAGCAAACCCATCTTACTAACTAGATTAAATTGAATATTAACGAAGTTGCTAAGTTAAATTTAGAATTAATAGGTTGTGGTGGTCTCATATAAATGATGTTAGAAATTGGCTCTATGGTTTTACTAAACCTCTAGGATATTGTTATTCATTTCATGTTGAATGTTGGGGATACTTTATATGGTCTTAAGGCTCCTTGGTGACTAGGATTTAGGAGAGTCTGCTTGGAGTGTGATTAGGAAGTTTTAATTAATTGTTTGTCCAATTAAGAGTTTCAAAGTAATACGTTAATTTAGATCATTCATCAAAACTTATTAGCCAAGGAGTGTGAGGTTCAAATAATCCATACTTATAGAAAGGAAAATGTATGTATTGATTGGCTAGTTATTCACAACATCACCTTAGATTCTAGCGTTCATAGTTTTATAATGGCTCCTTTGTAGATGTTGTATATTTTTCTTATTGATCTTTTGAGAGTCTTTACAACTCGCTCGATTGTAATTTCTTAGTTTGTTTTGTTTTGGGCTTTTGCCCCTTTACTTCATCCAAAGAAAAAAAAAGAAGTTAAAGTATTACAGTTCTCAATATATGCAATATCATTCTAGAATGTGATTCATTAAATCTTGCTTATTGTTTAAATAAAGAGGATGGTAGCTCTGGCATAGATCTTGCAAATCTTGGAATGATTTGTAGACTTCTAAAAAGAGATTAAATTTGGCTTATTTATAGGGAAGATAATAAAGGTGCCAACTAACTAGCTAACTAACTTGGAAGTAAAGAAAAAAAATATGAATTTACCTTGTGAGATCAAACTTTTATGGGGTCGGATGTGATTTTGCTTGCTAATGTGATAAGGATGACCCTATTGAAAGTAATTGCTCATTGAGTGTTTTTCTTCTTTTATTTCCTTACTTTTTGGGCTCACCACCCATGGCTTTATTAAAGAAAATTTAAGAAATTAAAAATTAAAAATATATATGGAAGTAAAAGCCAATATTGGGATAAATAGAAAGAAAAAATTTAATTTGAAAAATAAAGAATAAAAGGAAGTGTGTTTGGCTTAAGCAAAGGAGAAAAAGAAAATAATATTTGGAGAAAAAATTTAGAAGTAACATATGGCAAAGAATGTAATGGTGACACTTGTTGATTCAAAAGGTGACTATGGATATAGAATTGAAATCAACACAAAACATATGAACATTAATGATTTCTTGTCACATTAGAAACACCAATATTTGAAAGAAAAAAATGACATATTTGCCTATGATTTTTTTAACTCATTTGCTAAATATGAAGTTCTTTTGGTATATTATTTGGAGTGAATAATTTTTTTTTATTTTTTTACTTATTTTTTATAGATGAATAAAATATTTAGATGTTTATTTCGAAGATTAGGGTTCTTTTTTTTCATGATAAATACATTCTTGTGTTATAATTCATTTTTTGTTTGATATTTTTTATCTAATAAAATTAAATGATGATGAAATTATTATTGATGCGAAAAATATTGCTTTTAGAGACTTTTTTTGACAAAAAAGATATTAAAAAGGGTAGTTAAAACTTTAAATCAAATGAGGGCTGTCATGACCTAATTTTAAGGTATCGTGACCAACGTAAAGATATCTAATTAGGGTAGATTCACTAACTAAATATCTTTATAAGCCTTGACACTCTATGACTTTCTCACCACTTGTACTATTATAAATATAGTAAAAAGATACTTGTAGTTATATGAGTATTGAAATACAAATTGATACAGAGAAACATATACATAAGTTTAGAAAGCATACAAAATATAATAATATTAGTATATACATAACATAATATTCTAAGGAAGATACTCCTTGCTAAATAAACCAAACTATCCCATACTATTCTTTTAGCATGCCTTCGTAGAGTAAGGAAAGGATTCAACACATGTGTCAATTCATCTTATCAAGACCATAATCAGTATCTATAAAAGAAATAATACAAACGAGTGTGAGTAATAAAAATTACTCAATGAATGGCTATTTCCCTTTTTTTTTAAAAGGTTTTCACCATAATAGTCTAAATATATATCAATATATTCAAATATTCATCACATAATAAATTATTGATAATACTTTCTTTAAAATAATATTTATTTAATTTATTAAGCTAAATGGATTGAGGTTTTCCTCCTTGTAACTTCAGTCCCCCCTTATACACCTCCTCCCCCTTATAACTTCAATCCTACCTTATACCCTCTTCCTAGAAATAAGTCACATGAAGAATACATATTCTCCCTATACATAAAAAATAAGTATGAAGTCATTCTTGGTATAAACCAAGATGGGATATCGTAGGCATTAACTATATTGGGATACCCCAAGCATCAACCATGTTAGGATACTATAGGCATCAATCATACATTTCCTTATCACATATTATAGGTATGGTCAAATACCAACTTATCTATAAATGTTTTATTATTTTAACAACAAATATAGCTTATGATATTTTAAGATTAAAAAGTATTTGAATAACGAATGTATAACATTAATTGAAAACATACTCCACTATGCTAACTGTAATATCCCGAATTTTCAATTCTATTAATTGAATGTTTAATTTCTGAGGCTGTAGAAACGAAGAGCATGTTTGAGTTAGCCTGGTGGGTGAATCTCAAGTTGAAAGGAATTAAGTGTAAGGGTAAATGAAATTTTGAAGGAAAAGGATAGTAGGGAAAGAATTAATTTTCCTAAATAGTATGAATGATCAGAGGAGGTTGGAAAATCCTAAAAGGGGAGGTTGTCTAAGTCTGATAGTGTAAGGAATTTTAAATGTACAGAAACCCTATGGACTATTTTGCAAAAGTGCAGAATCGGGTGTGGTTAAAGTGAAAACAATTAAGGGTTTGGGATTTAAAATGAATAACCAAGAGTTTTGGGGTGCAATATATGATTTTTATTAGTGTGACCAATGGATTTATGACAAGTGTCATTGTTAGAAAAATAATGGCAAGAATAGCCTTACTTTTGGTGAAAAAGGACTAAAATACCCTTGAGAATTTCAAAAATGACCAAAATACCCCTAGAGCTTCATGAAAACTCTACTACCTTCTCCATTCTCCAAAAAGCTGCAGAAAATCCTCCATGAAAGCAAGCTGGACGTGAGAGAGAGAGAGAAGGAAGAGAGAGAAAGTTTCTTTTGAGTTTTTCACCCCAAAATACCAAGATTCAAGCTAAGGTGTAGAAGGGAAAATTGCTCCTCTCATCAAGCTCTATCCATTGATGTCCCTAGATTGAAGAAAAGCCCAAGTTTGATCAAGTTTGGGGAGCTCCAAGTGAGGATTCTCAAGTTGCACTAAAAGGTAAAAATGATCTCCCCTAAGAGCTCTTTAATGTACTCTTCTTAGTTTCTTGAAATCTTGAAGTTGGTAAGGTCAAGGGTTATTGAACATGGAGTTTAGGATGATTGGAACATGTTTGATGGTGTTTTAGATGTTGTAGTGTTGATTTATGGCTTTGGTTTGGTGTAAAAACAACAAGAAACCATGGTTACACACCTGGGTTTTAGAGGTATAATGGTACATGTGTAGTATGGGCATGACATGTTTAGAACTTGGCTAAGTTGGTGAAGTTAAAATAAGTTTTATGAATTATAAAGCCTATGGAAGATGAAACTTTGAAGTTATGAAAGTGTTTGTGTGTATTTTTCATTTTGAGAAGCCAAAACCATGAAATGGAAAAGAAGGAAGGAAGGAGTTTTAGTGTTTAATGTGTTTTCGGAGGATCAGCAAGGTACACGGGGTAGAACACGGCCCGTGTTGTACCCCGTGTTCCTCGTCGAAGCTGATCAGTGTGCTACACGGGGTGCAACACTCCCCGTGTTTAATTCAGGACTGAAGGACAGTAAGGTACACGGGGTAGAACACGGCCCGTGTTCACCCCCGTGTTCTTTGTCGAGTAGCCCAGAAGTGAGCCAGTAAGGAACACGGCCCTGAACACGGGGTATGGGACCCCCGTGTTCTTTGTTAAGTGAACTTTTTGGCTTGATTTCTTCAGGATTTGCATGGTTTTACCTTTGGATCCTTTTCTAATGTTCATATGTGTCATTTTAAAGCTTGAAAGCAAAGTATAGAGCATCTAAGTATGCATTTAATTAAGTGGAGAAAGTAAAGAATACATGAGGTTTAGGGAAAGTGATAATGTTCTAATATAAGTTATGATGTGTATTTGGATAGACTAAAGAGTGACAACTTGCAAAGGCAAGAGGAAGTATAAAGGAGTTTTTAAGTGAGAGCAAAGGGAACATCACGTTGGAAGCTTGTGAAAGGTAGCTAGCTTTATCCTTAAGCTATTTTCTATTACATGATTTTCTGTGTTTTATGCCATTGTATGGAATGTGTATGAGATTGTTTGTGCACAACCCGGGAAGACAGTGTGATACTGTGTTAGGCCTATGGCTCGAGTTCCTCGGGGATAATAGTGCAATTGCTGTGTGCGGTACTTATGGCCAGATACCTCAGGAAGACAGTGTGATACTGTGTTAGGCCTTTGGGCTCGAGTTTACCCCGGGAAGACAGCGTGATGCTGTGTGAGGCCTAGGTACGATTGTCTGAGATGGCCATCTAGATATTGTGATAAGTCCTTAAATGGGCTAGATATTGAGATAAGTCCTTGAATAAGCTTGATGATTGCTGTATGCTGCGCATGTTTCTTACAATGGCATGGTATTGAACATGATGATAAATGATTACCTGATTTTGAAACGTTTGTTTTATCTGCTTAAGGATCTGGAATGGCTTGAAATGTTTTTATGGCAATAGCTAGCTACTGGGAAACTTTGTTTCTTATGTTTTCTGTATTGTGACTAACCATTCCAGGTGATGCTTCCAAAGGCTCTCATGATAAAGGGCAATGATGTTTGAAGTTGTAAATAATGATATAGTTAGTGATATTGTATATGATGGGATGTATATTTTATAAAGTTGAACTTATATATGATTATATGACTTTTGCTCATGTGTATAAAGTATAGAAATTTGAGATATTCCGTATTAGCTTGAGGTAGATGGCGAATGAGTACGTATAATCATTTAGTAAATAAGGAATAAGGCGTTGATAAGTAAGGGTGTTACATTTTGGTATCAGAGCATGTTTTAGGGCCTTGTTGTATATGTGAATATCTGTTTTATTAATTGGAGTTGGTTGTTGTGTAAATGGAAGTGTATTAATATTGGAAATTTCAGATAAGCATGGCTAGTAGAGGTAGGAAAAGAAAAGATACAAGTGAAGGGGGAGTGATGAGATGGCCCATGCTATGGCCTCTATAGCTCAAGTGCTACAAAGGCTTGAGCAAAGGTTTGATCAAAGGGATCCACAACGTCAACCTCAAGAGGTTGGGCCTATGCAAACTGAAGAGGAGGTGCAGGCTAATAAACTAGCCAAATTGGTAAATCAGTTTAGAAAGATGAACCCTCCCACGTTTAATGGGAAAGTTGGTCCCGGTGGAGCAGAAAACTGGATTAGAGAAATCCAAAAAATCTTTGGCCTAGTGCCTTGCAACTCGGAGCAAAGAGTACAGTTAGCTACTTTCCAACTATGTGAGGAGGCGGAGTATTGGTGGGAAAGTACTAAACAGATGATGTTGAATAGAGAGCAGCCCTTGAATTGGGAAAATTTTACTGCAGCCTTCTATGAACAATACTTGCCCGAAATTATTTGGGACCAGAAGGAGTGCGAATTCTTAGATTTGCAGCAAACTGAGGATATGGACACAGAAGAATTTCTAACCAAATTTGAGGAGATGTCTAAGTTCTCTAGATATTTGAGGGACCATTACAATGAGGCATGGAAATGCATGAGATTAGAAAGAGCTATTAAACCTGAAATAGCCATTTCTATCACTGGCCAAAGAATTAGAAGTTATCCAGAATTGGTGAACGCCATTAGAGCTATTGATGCTGCTTTGAAAAAGAAGAAGTCCTTGGAAGGTGATGCTTCTAAGAAAAGAGCTAGTGGCGAATTCCAAAAGGGTAAGGGTAGGAGTTGGAGTGATAGAAGGCCACGAACTTTCTATCCACCTTCCAGGAGTCAATCTCTCGCTTTTAGGCCACCAATTCAATCTCCTCCTCAATCATTTGTTAGCAATAGGCCATGTAATTTATGTGGTAAATTTCATGGAAACGAACCTTGTTCTGTGAAAGTATGCTATAATTGTAAGAGACCGGGGCATATTGCTAGAAACTGTAGATTTGGGAAAGAAGAGTCTTCTTCAGGATCTCGCCCGGCTGTGTCATCTAGGCCCAACCAGTCAAGATCAAGTGGTGGCCAAGGAAGGCCCCCAACCCAGGGTCGAGTATTTGCCTTATCCAAGGAAGAGGCTAGAAAATCACCTGAACTCATTCAAGGTATAATAACATTATGTGGTTCTCTAGTGAATGCTATGTTTGATTCAGGTGCTTCTCATTCCTTTATTTCTTATGAATGTGTGGGATGTTTGAATTTGATTCCTGAAACTTTGACATATCATATGGTTGTGAATACCCCCACAGGAAACCGAGTAGTAACCTCAAATGCTTGTTTGAACTGTGTGATACAGTATGAGAGTACTTGCAGTGTCCTTGATCTGATATGCCTACCGTTGCATGATATTGATGTGATTATTGGCATGGATTGGTTATCCACCAATCGCGCTATGCTTAATTGTTCTAGTAAGACTGTATCTGTATGTGCTAATATACCTGTGGATATGGATGTATCTTGCTCTGTGTTATCTGTAGAGAATATGTTTCTAAACTATACTCGTGCAGAGAGTAGTCTGGAAAGTGATACTAAAGGATTTATGATACTAAAGGATTTATGATCTTCTTTGCTGTACAAGCTGAGTGTGATGATGATATAGGGAAAATACCGGTGGTTAGGGAGTATGCTGATGTATTCCCTAAGGATTTTAGTGGCCTACCCCCTGATAGAGAAGTGGAATTCGCAATTGACCTTGTGCCGGGTTCGACCCCAATTTCCAAGACCCCATATAGAATGGCTCCCGCCGAGTTAATAGAACTCAAAAAGCAGATAGGAGAGCTGATGGAAAAGGGATTCATTCGACCTAATGTGTCTCCTTGGGGTGCACCAATTTTATTTGTTAAGAAGAAAGATGGGAGTCTAAGGTTGTGTATTGACTACAGGCAGCTGAACAAGGTGACAATTAAAAATAAATATCCTTTGCCTAGAATAGATGATTTGTTAGATCAATTGGTGGGTGCTACTGTTTTCTCAAAAATTAATTTGAAATCTAGATACCACCAATTGAAAGTTAAAAATGAAGATGTATCAAAAAACTGCATTTAGAACTAGATATGGTCATTATGAGTTTCTTGTTATGCCTTTTGGATTAACAAATGCACCAGCTATTTTTATGGACTACATGAACAGAATTTTCCGACCATACCTAGATCAATTTGTAGTGGTATTCATTGATGACATACTCATTTATTCTAAGACATTGGAAGAACATGAAACTCATTTGCACATAGTCTTGCAAACTTTGAGAGAGAAGAGACTATATGCAAAGTTGAGTAAATGTGAATTTTGGTTACCTGAAGTCAAGTTTTTGGGGCACGTAGTGTCTAAGGATGGAGTATCTGTTGACCCCCATAAAGTGGAAGCGGTACTAGAATGGGAAAGGCCCAAAACGGTGACAGAAATAAGGAGTTTTCTTGGACTGGCAGGGTACTATAGGCGTTTTATCCAAGGTTTCTCTCAGTTAGCCTTGCCATTAACCAGATTAACAAGGAAGGAACAACCTTTTGTGTGGACAGATAGATGTGAGCAAAGTTTCCAAGAGCTGAAAAATAGATTGACTTCTGCCCCAGTGCTAGTAATTCCTGATTCCAATAAGCTGTTTACGATTTACAGTGATGCCTCTAAAAAAGGATTAGGATGTGTGTTGATGCAGGAGGGTAAAGTAGTTGCTTATGCATCCAGACAGTTGAGACCTCATGAGGAGAATTATCCTACACATGATTTAGAGTTAGCAGCTGTTGTATTTGCATTAAAAATTTGGAGGCATTATTTGTATGGTACGCAGTTTGAGGTGTTTACAGACCACAAAAGCCTCAAATATCTTTTTGATCAGAAAGAGTTGAATATGAGGCAGAGAAGATGGTTGGAATTTCTCAAGGATTATGATTTTACTCTTAAATACCATCCAGGAAAAGCAAATGTGGTGGCAGATGCACTTAGTAGAAAGTCCATACACATGGCGTCAATGATGGTAGAAGAGTATAAATTGATTGAAGGAGTTAGAGATCTAAATCTGGACATATCTGAAAAATCTGGAGCATTGATGGTTAGTGAAGTCAGAATTGTTAGTAACTTGGAAGAGAGGATTAAAAAAGCTTTAGAGAAAGATGATCTGCCTAAAAAGAAGACGGAACAATTGGGACAAGAAGAAGCCGAGGATTTTAGTATATCTAGAGATGGATTACTTAGATTTAAAAATAGAATATATATCCCTGATGATGATGGTCTGAGGGGTGAAATTTTAGAAGAGGCGCACAGAAGTAGATATACCATTCATCCTGGAGTTATTAAGATGTATCAAGATTTAAAGAAAAATTTTTGGTGGCCGGGAATGAAATTTGATGTCACCCAATTTGTATCAAAGTGTTTAACTTGTCAAAGAGTCAAAGTAGAACATCAAAGACCAGCTGGATTGTTGCATCCTTTGGATATTCCTGAATGGAAGTGGGATAGCATAGCTATGGATTTTATTGTAGGACTTCCAAGATCATCCGCTGGGAATGATAGTATTTGGGTGATTGTAGATAGACTTACGAAATCTGCTCATTTCTTGGCTATTAAGATTACATATTCTCTAGATAAGTTAGCTAGAATTTATATTAATGAAATAGTTAGACTGCATGGGGTACCTAATAGTATTGTATCTGATAGAGACCCTAGGTTCACTTCTAGATTTTGGAGAGCTTTACAGGAAGCAATGGGCACGAAGCTAAGGTTCAGTACTGCTTACCACCCACAAACAGATGGACAAACAGAAAGAACCATACAGACATTGGAAGATATGTTAAGGTCTTATGTGCTAGAAATAAAAGGGAATTAGGATTCATATTTGCCATTGGCTGAATTTGCTTACAATAATAGTTTCCATTGTAGCATACAAATGACACCATATGAAGCTTTGTATGGTAGGAAGTGTAGATCTCCTTTGTGCTGGGTAGAATTGAATGAAAGAACTATTTTGGGGCCAGAACTAGTGGATCAAACCACTCAGCAGATAAAACTCATCAAGGAAAGATTACTAGCAGCACAAAGTCGTCAAAAGAGTTATGCGGATAAGAGGAGACGACCCCTAGAATTTGAAGTGGAAGATCATGTCTTTCTCAGAGTAACTCCAGTTACGGGTATAGGTAGATCACTCAGAGTTAAGAAACTTCATCCCAAGTATGTTGGCCCATTTCAGATCATTGAGAGAGTGGGACCTTTAGCTTACAGAATTGCCTTGCCTCCTGAATTGTCACAATTGCATGATGTGTTTCATGTTTCTCAGTTGAAAAAGTATCATCCGGATCCCACCCATATCATAAATTATGAAGGATTGAGAATACATGAAAACTTATCATTTACTTTAGAACCAGAAAGAATCTTGGATCTACAGGTGAAGCAACTAAGGAATAAAAATATTCCTTTAGTGAAAGTATTGTGGAGAAGTATGACAGAGGAGGAGGCAACCTGGGAAACTGAGGAAGATATGAGAAATCGCTGTCCGCATCTCTTTGCTTGAGGTATGTATCTCGAATTTTGAGGATAAAATTCTTTTAAGGGGGGTAGAACTGTAATGTCCCGAATTTTCAATTCTATTAATTGAATGTTTAATTTCTGAGGCTGTAGAAACGAAGAGCATGTTTGAGTTAGCCTGGTGGGTGAATCTCAAGTTGAAAGGAATTAAGTGTAAGGGTAAATGAAATTTTGAAGGAAAAGGATAGTAGGGAAAGAATTAATTTTCCTAAATAGTATGAATGATCAGAGGAGGTTGGAAAATCCTAAAAGGGGAGGTTGTCTAAGTCTGATAGTGTAAGGAATTTTAAATGTACAGAAACCCTATGGACTATTTTGCAAAAGTGCAGAATCGGGTGTGGTTAAAGTGAAAACAATTAAGGGTTTGGGATTTAAAATGAATAACCAAGAGTTTTGGGGTGCAATATATGATTTTTATTAGTGTGACCAATGGATTTATGACAAGTGTCATTGTTAGAAAAATAATGGCAAGAATAGCCTTACTTTTGGTGAAAAAGGACTAAAATACCCTTGAGAATTTCAAAAATGACCAAAATACCCCTAGAGCTTCATGAAAACTCTACTACCTTCTCCATTCTCCAAAAAGCTGCAGAAAATCCTCCATGAAAGCAAGCTGGACGTGAGAGAGAGAGAGAAGGAAGAGAGAGAAAGTTTCTTTTGAGTTTTTCACCCCAAAATACCAAGATTCAAGCTAAGGTGTAGAAGGGAAAATTGCTCCTCTCATCAAGCTCTATCCATTGATGTCCCTAGATTGAAGAAAAGCCCAAGTTTGATCAAGTTTGGGGAGCTCCAAGTGAGGATTCTCAAGTTGCACTAAGAGGTAAAAATGATCTCCCCTAAGAGCTCTTTAATGTACTCTTCTTAGTTTCTTGAAATCTTGAAGTTGGTAAGGTCAAGGGTTATTGAACATGGAGTTTAGGATGATTGGAACATGTTTGATGGTGTTTTAGATGTTGTAGTGTTGATTTATGGCTTTGGTTTGGTGTAAAAACAACAAGAAACCATGGTTACACACCTGGGTTTTAGAGGTATAATGGTACATGTGTAGTATGGGCATGACATGTTTAGAACTTGGCTAAGTTGGTGAAGTTAGAATAAGTTTTATGAATTATAAAGCCTATGGAAGATGAAACTTTGAAGTTATGAAAGTGTTTGTGTGTATTTTTCATTTTGAGAAGCCAAAACCATGAAATGGAAAAGAAGGAAGGAAGGAGTTTTAGTGTTTAATGTGTTTTCGGAGGATCAGCAAGGTACACGGGGTAGAACACGGCCCGTGTTGTACCCCGTATTCCTCGTCGAAGCTGATCAGTGTGCTACACGGGGTGCAACACTCCCCGTGTTTAATTCAGGACTGAAGGACAGTAAGGTACACGGGGTAGAACACGGCCCGTGTTCACCCCCGTGTTCTTTGTCGAGTAGCCCAGAAGTGAGCCAGTAAGGAACACGGCCCTGAACACGGGGTATGGGACCCCCGTGTTCTTTGTTAAGTGAACTTTTTGGCTTGATTTCTTCAGGATTTGCATGGTTTTACCTTTGGATCCTTTTCTAATGTTCATATGTGTCATTTTAAAGCTTGAAAGCAAAGTATAGAGCATCTAAGTATGCATTTAATTAAGTGGAGAAAGTAAAGAATACATGAGGTTTAGGGAAAGTGATAATGTTCTAATATAAGTTATGATGTGTATTTGGATAGACTAAAGAGTGACAACTTGCAAAGGCAAGAGGAAGTATAAAGGAGTTTTTAAGTGAGAGCAAAGGGAACATCACGTTGGAAGCTTGTGAAAGGTAGCTAGCTTTATCCTTAAGCTATTTTCTATTACATGATTTTCTGTGTTTTATGCCATTGTATGGAATGTGTATGAGATTGTTTGTGCACAACCCGGGAAGACAGTGTGATACTGTGTTAGGCCTATGGCTCGAGTTCCTCGGGGATAATAGTGCAATTGCTGTGTGCGGTACTTATGGCCAGATACCTCAGGAAGACAGTGTGATACTGTGTTAGGCCTTTGGGCTCGAGTTTACCCCGGGAAGACAGCGTGATGCTGTGTGAGGCCTAGGTACGATTGTCTGAGATGGCCATCTAGATATTGTGATAAGTCCTTAAATGGGCTAGATATTGAGATAAGTCCTTGAATAAGCTTGATGATTGCTGTATGCTGCGCATGTTTCTTACAATGGCATGGTATTGAACATGATGATAAATGATTACCTGATTTTGAAACGTTTGTTTTATCTGCTTAAGGATCTGGAATGGCTTGAAATGTTTTTATGGCAATAGCTAGCTACTGGGAAACTTTGTTTCTTATGTTTTCTGTATTGTGACTAACCATTCCAGGTGATGCTTCCAAAGGCTCTCATGATAAAGGGCAATGATGTTTGAAGTTGTAAATAATGATATAGTTAGTGATATTGTATATGATGGGATGTATATTTTGTAAAGTTGAACTTATGTATGATTATATGACTTTTGCTCATGTGTATAAAGTATAGAAATTTGAGATATTCCGTATTAGCTTGAGGTAGATGGCGAATGAGTACGTATAATCATTTAGTAAATAAGGAATAAGGCGTTGATAAGTAAGGGTGTTACACTAAAGGCCTTTTTATAACATAGAGGGGTATTCATAAGTAAATCCCCTTTTCACCACTTAAACTCATTTTAACTTTTACCAAAAATTTATCTAAAACCCTTGACATCTTATTAACTCATTATGAATTATCAAAGGTCAATTATTTTACATCATTATAGTTCTCTGGTGCTATTTACATAGAAGTGAGAACATATTCTCAAACAGAGTCAGTATGGAGTGTCATGTAATGGAAAGGCCTTTTTAATATTCAAACCACTTTCATAAATTGCCAAATTTTAATATAGTATCCTTAACATGTCCAACAATGAATAACTCAATTGTTGTATAATGAATTTCATGAGTTTTACCATGCACCAAAAGTATAAAATTAAAGCTATGATATTTAGATAGCACTAGAGCTGTTATAACAAATTTATTATTTGGATAATCAAATCAACTCAATTGCCACCAAATTTTTATACAAACTTTTTAACATCCTAAATAACATATCTTGAAAGATTTATAATTTTTATTAATCATTTAATGGTTCAAAAAATTTCAAATCCGAGACTACATAGATAGGGTCTAGAATTAGGATTGCACTGGAGCATTTAAAATAGAAAATTTTATTGGATAACTAAATAAACTTCAAATATCACCAAATTTGGCCTTGAGTTTCATAACATATGGAAGGGTAATTACACAAATTTTCATAATTTTTCTCCATCATTTGGTTTCTCAAATACTCCAAGAATAGAATCAAAACTTATTAGCATTTTGTTCTAACTTTGTTCCTCCTAGGCTTATAAATACTCACTTTTCAAATTTTTAAAATTTTCTAAAAATTTTGAAAATTTTTCTCATATTTTCTAACATCATTTATGACATTACAACATTAAAATTTGTGATTAAAACAATTTTAAAACGTGATTACAAGAGGGCAACAAAAACATGTTAATAAAGCCCCTAAACAGAATCTTATTTATACACTTTTCTAAAATAATATTTTAATATATTTTCGTAAAAATTTTTCCACTAATTTTCCCTACCTAATAACATCTTAATATCATTAAATAATATAAAAAATTATAAAATTAGAACCATGTCTTTATACTATTGGATTTATGTGAACATGTATGTACATATAAATCCAATAAACGTACAAGAATGACTTAATAGGTTTGGTGCATTAGTAAAATGAGTAGAGACAAGTTTAATAAAGCTTAACTCAACTCAAAAATAGCTCAAATTATTCTGATTAAACTTAGATTAGTTGAAATTAGCTTATAAGAGTTCACAACTAGCTCACCCTATCTTAAACCAGCTGGATAAGTGATACTTAGCTAAGGTGGAGTAACACTAGTAGAGGCAACTAGGTGGACTAGATGATGTGGCACAAATGTGTGACACATCATCACCATGTGGATCAATAGGAGGATGATAAGTGTCATCATTAAATTGTCAACAAGTGTCACAATCTGAATTTGTCGACATGAAAGGTAGTTATTGGTTACTAATAATTGTTTCCCTTCATTGAACTCACATGTCTCTTTAGAAGGTAGTGACCTTTTGTAAAGAGACATTTGCTTTCAAATGAAGTAACATGTCCTTTCCAATAATTATGACCATTTGTGAAGAGACATTCTGCAGCCTATAAATAGACCATATGTGTGGCAAATTATGAAGTGCAATACATAGAGAATTCAAAAGAAAAACACTCATCCTATTAATGCTCCCTTTCCATTAAGTTTGGTTTTGATCTGCACAAGTTTTTGTAAGAAAGGTGGTGAACAAATACTTATCTTCACTCCAACAAAAGTTAATTGCAAGTATGATCTCTGGTAATTCATTGTGTTCTTTCTTCGATCTTATTCAATTGTTGCGTAGTTAATTCTATGGAGGACAAGTTATACACGATCCTATATTATTTAGTGGTATCAAAGCTTTGGTTATGTGATATGCTTGTTCTTGTGCTGAATATGTGGATTTTATGATAACTAATATGTTTTTATGTGTTTTGGAGTGATGAAGCACATATTTTTTTTAACATACATAGTTGCAATTGGCATGCAGTAAGTGCAGACATGTTGTTTTAATTTTTTTTTGTATCTTATGTCTTGGTAATGCGTGTGATTATGATCAGAAAATGATTATCTAAGTATGTTCAATGATGTTTGAACAATTCCTTGATGTTTTTGGAATGTTTTAACATGTTTGAAGATCAATTTGAAATACTGATTTGTTTATGTGTAATGAAAAACGAAAATAAGTAATGGAACATGTTATGTTCAATAATATATGTTTCATGAAAAAGAAGAATGATTCTTGATAATTAGTTTGAATATGTTTTAGAATATGCCATATGAATGATTTTGGATAAATTAGTTGGAATAAGTTTCAGAATAAGTCACATGCATGTTTTTATGATTAACATGCTATTTATGAGAATGCATGTTTCTATTATTCTTCAAATTCATTCAAATGTATTGGATTATATCATTTCATGTGTTAATTTAATGAGTTCATATGGAAACATATGTTAAAACTTTGTAACATGAGTTTTTTGTTAAGCATTTAGAATGAGGAAAATTGAATAATATAGATGTATTCATGTGAAAATGGACTTAATTTTATGGTGTTACTTTACTTTTAGTACATTTAGCATTAATAGGCTATATTATTCTATTTTAGTTCATAAAATGCCTAGTTGTGATGAATATGCTAAATATGGTATTCAATTACATATGTAGATGGCAAGTGCTACAAAGAGCATTATTGTTGAGTTAAACAAAGACATAAAGCTAAATGGCAAAAATTATAATATATGGAAGCAAAAGGTCCAGTTCATTCTTATGAAACAAGATATCTTGGATGTCCTAACTAAAGTGATTGAAGAACCTCCCATCAATGCTCCTCGGATAAAGTATGACATTTTCAAAAAGAAAGACACCACAGCACGCATCACTTTGCTTGGTGCAATGGCTGACGATCTTATGGTGGAATTCTCCATGCTTGAAAGTGCCAAAGCCATATGGGACAAGCCTAAGGAAAAGTACGGATCTATTTCATTGGAGAAACAAAGAATGTTAATTCTAAGGTTCGAGAATTATATGAAGAAGATGGAAAATAACATGAGCGCTCATTTAAAGAAAATGTCTTGAATGATTACATGTTTGAAAGCATTTGGGCACACTTTCACAGATGAATAGTAAGTACAACCAATGTTCCGCTCTTTTCCTAATAAGGAATGGCAATTAATGAAAATCAATTTGTGGTATAATGTTGAAATCAAAACCTTTGATGATATTTCATGACATTTGCTTTTAGAAGTAGAAGTTATGGACATAAAAAATTCTTCCAAGGCATATATTGTTGAAACTTCTTTTTCCATTAGGAAAAAGAAAATGAATAAGAAGAAGTTTAAAAGGAATGGTTTCAACAAAGGAGAAGGATCTTCTAGTGTGAAGTTTAAGAAAAATGGAAAACGTAAAACTAAAAACAAAGACAAAGTTAAATGCTTTTATTATGGTAAAAAGAGACATTTTACCAAATAGTGCAAAGAACCCAAGGTACAAAATCCTTCTATTTCTTTTGTGCATGTTTTATCATGTACTTTTATAACAGAATCTAACTCTTTGTGGGTTGTGGATTCAGGCGCCACAAATTACATCATAAGAGATCGTGACCTATTTGTACAATTTCATAAGATTTCTTAAGGGACAAAGTTTGTTTATGTGGAAAATAATGCAAAATTGGAAGTGGAAGGGATAGGGACTTGCAAAGTTCCTATGGACAATTTAAAGAATTTAGTTCTTATAAATTGTTTATTTGTACCTATGATTAGTAGAAACTTAGTTTGTATAACATGTTTATTGCGTCTTGGATTTTGCTTGGATTTCTATGGTGATGTACTTAATATTCATTTCGGTAATGATATCTTATGTACTTGTTCTTTACATGATGGTTTATTTGTATTAAATATAATTTCTAATAATTACAATTTAAGTAGTTATCTTATAATTGAATCTGAAGAAGAAAAGATTTAACATGCGAGGTTAGGGCATATAAGGCAAGATAAGTTGAATAAGTTAGCCAAAAGTGATTTACTTGGTTCCATATCAAAAGTAACCCTCCCAACTTATGAATTTTGTCTCATGTGCAAGACAACAAGAAAGCCTTTTGGGAAAGCATCACATAGTAAGAAACCATTGCAATTAATTCATTCTGACATTTTTAGTCCCATGAATGTGATATCTAGACAATGATTTATATATGTTCTCACATTCATAGATAACTATACGAGATACACCTATGTCTATCTTTTTAAGTATAAAAGTGAAGCATTAAGGTGCTTTAAGGCTTATTGTACTTTGGTGGAGAATTAATTAGGTAAAAAGGTCAAGTCATTAAGGCCTAATCATGGTGGTGAGTATATGTCTAAAGAATTCAAGGATTTGTGTGTTAAGAAGGGGAATAATTCGACAATTGTCTATTCCTAACACACCTTAACAAAATGGAGTAGTAGAAAGAAAAAATAGAACCTTCATGGATATGGTGAGAACCATGATGGTAGAGGCTAATATGGAAATTTCCTATTAAGGAGATGCATTAGTCACTACTGTTTATGTATTTAATAGAGTGCCATCCAAATCGATTGAAACTACTCCTTATGAGTTTTGGTTTGATAGAAAGCCGGAGTTAAGTCATTTAAAACCATGAGGCTATGCAGCTTATGTCCATACACCAAATCACAAATTTGGCAAGTTAGGGCCAAGAGAGAGGAAATGCATTTTCCTTCAATATTCTGAACACTCCAAAGGGTATGTGTTTAGTGATCTGAAAAGTAAAGGTAGTTTGGATGAATTCAAATCAAGGGATGCAACATTCTTAGAGAATGAATTTCCTAAGAAAGAAAATATTGAGAATAAAAGTTCTTTAGAAGAATAAGAATTTGAACAATCTAGCACAAGTGATGTGTTAGTACCTTTTCTTTTGAGTGGGAGGGATAATGGGATAGATGGAAACTTAAAGGTTCCAATGGTTCGTGATCACCAAGATCATCATATGGTTGATCTAATGATAATCAAAATGGTAATGGTGATTAAGAGGAAGTCCTAATGAATGAGAAAGAGTTACCTCATTAAGAGCCTGTTGAATGTACAAATACACATGATGAGTCCTCAAATCTTCCTAATTTACATTGTTCATCACGATAGTTCAAGCCACCAAGTAAGTGGTGGACATTGGATAAATCTAAGGCTTATATAAGCACACTTGAGGTTGATGAACTAACAAATGTAAAGGAGGCTCTTAATGGTTTAAATTCTGAAAAATGGATGGTTGCAATGCAAGAAGAATTAGACTCAATGTATGCTAATAAGGTTTAGGATTTAGTGGATCTACCTCAAGATCAAAAGGCTATTGCGAACAAATGGTTTCTCAAAATAAAGAGAAAAGCGGATGGTACCATTGAAAGGTACAAGGCACATTTAGTTGCTAAAGGGTATACACAAGAAAAAGGTATTAATTTTCAAGACACCTTCACACCTGTTGTGAAGTTCAATTCCATCAAGTTAATACTAGCCATTGTAGCAAAACTTGACTTGGAATTACATCATATGGATGTAACAATAGCCTTCCTCAATGGTGATTTGAGTGAAGAAATCTACATAAAATAACCAGAAGGTTTTGTTATATATGGACAAGAACACAAAGTATGTCGATTAAAGTAGTCGATATATGATCTTAAACAAGTTTCACGACAATGGTACTTGAAGTTTCATCATGCAATCTTGAATTATGGATTCTAGATGTTGCATGAAGATCATTGCGTTTATGTCATGATTTCCAAGACTAAGTTTGTTTTGATATCACTATAAGTAGATGACATCTTGTTGGCTAGTAATAATATAGGTTTTTTGCTAACCATTAAGGAATGGTTATCTTCCGCCTTCGATATGAAGGATTTGGGAGAAATGACCTATATTTTTGGAGTAAAAATTCTTAGAGATAGGTCCAAGAAATTGTTAGCGTTATCACATGTGTCTTATATTGATAAGATTCTTAAACGTTTTAAAATGTAAAACTTAAAACCAATGGATACCCTAATTACTTATAATAGCAAAATTAGTAAAGACGTGTCTGCAAAACTCTAAAGATAAAAAGGAGATGAAAAAGGTTCCTTACCTCAATGCTATTGGATGTCTAATGTATTTCATGTTATGTACATGACCTAACATTAGTCAAGTTGTAGGCTTGTTGGCTCGTTATTCATCAAATCTAGGCCCTAAGCATTGGAAGTGTGTTAAAAGGATCTTTCGGTATCTCAAAGGAACCAAAGATTTATGGTTATGTTACTAAGGTAGCATGTTAAAATTACAAGGGTACACTAATGCTGATTAGGGTGGAGATAAAGATGATTGCAAATCTACATCAGGTTATATTTTTCTACTTAACAATGGTACTATATCTTGGAACAGCAAGAAGCAGACTTGTACAGCTTTATCCATGATGGAGGCTGAGTTTGTGGCTGGAACAACTGTCGTACAAGAAGTTTTATGGCTTGGCTTTTTCCTTAATCATTTAGGTTTTGTAGAACCTAATAATGAGTTAATAACCATTAATTATGATAATATGACAGCTTTAACTTACACAAAGGATCCAAAATACCATGGGAAGACCAAACACATAAAGATTAAATATAATTTTATTCGAGATGTAATTAAAGAAAATGAAGTTCACTTAGAGTACATTTCTACGGGCCAAATGATTGTGGATCCTTTGACTAAACTAATACCACCATCATTATTTACAAAGCATGTAAAGGAAATGGGCCTTCGTAGATTGTAACATTATGAAATATCCAAGTTTGTCATTTCATAGTACCATTTTATGAAAAATTGCATTAAATTTTTATGAGAGTTTCAATTCATATTTTGTCATACTTATTGCATAATCTATGATCACAACAAAGAAGGAAAAATTAAGGTATGTTGAACATAGGTTAAAGGATTGATTCTCTCACACGAATAATTTGCTTCTATTCTTCGTATAAGAATAGAAATGAGATCACTCAAGTGAATAAACATACATTATTTTATTTTAGTATTGAGTAGGAATTATGATTTATTTTAGGGGAGTTACATGTCCAGCCCGTAACTACTTGAGTATTTGGATTGCCTTGATTTAAATAATCAAAGATGAGATAATGTTTGATTTACTGCACATGTATGGCCACACATACATGTAATAAACTTGTGTAGTTGTGAGTTCTCATGAGTGAGAATTCATGTTTAATTAATTTGTTTGATTAATTGACACTAATATGGTAATGTGTTAAACATATGCTCCTAATATTAATTATTCTCTAGTGAGAGATTACAATATTTTACTTAAGTGGGAGTTTTACTAAGAGGGACACAAAAAATGATTTAAAAGGGAGAATGACAACTTCCTCTATGGGGTAAATCATTTAGTTATGTAAACACTACCATATGATCGAAATAAAGAAAAATAAGAATGTTATCCCTTATCCTCTTGTATGTGAGTTTTTTTAGCTAATGCTTTTAGTTACTATTAGCTGTTATTTAGTGTTTTGAATTATGTCATTTGCTTTGATAGCAAGTACTGACAGACTAGTAAAAATGCGGTTGGGAGGAACCCACTCAAGCAAATATATAGTTAAAAGCACTAGATAATTAGTGCAAAAGGAAAAACTTTGTAAGATACAAATGTCATTCATACTTGAATAATGGCCATACGTATTACTTTGCGTAATATGGATTTAAGTATGAAGTGACTTAAAGAAAAAATAAGTACTTGGCGTCTAGTATGGTTCATGATAATTAAAAAGGGATTGAATATAGCTAGACTATATATCAATAAGTGAGATGAACTTAATTGAATGCCTGAGGTCACACAACTTACTTACAAATATTTCTTGTGTAGAATAATATGATCTTAAAAGTGTTATTCATTTTTCACTATTGACAATGTTAAGTATGTCTTGTGCGAGTGGGAGTTTATAAGAATTCCTCCAAACATTAGTATCAAATGCACAAGTACAACTTATTACTAAGTTAATCTAGTGTGAATAGGAGCTATTGGATTTATGCGAACATGTGTGTGCATATAAATCCAATAAATGCATAAGAATGACTTAATAGGTTTGACACATTGGTAAAATGAGTAGAGACAAGTTTGATAAAGCTTAACTCAGCTCAAAAATAGCTCAAACTATTTTGATTAAACTTGGATTAGTTGAAGTTAGCTTATGAGAGTTCACGACTAGCTCACCCCAGTTCAAACCAGCTGGATAAATGATACTTAGCTAGGGTGGAGTGACACTAATAAAGGCAACTCGATGGACTAGATGATGTGGTACAAATGTGTGACACATCATCGTCATGTGGATCAATAGGAGGATGACAAATGTCATCGTTAAATTGTCAACAAGTGTCATAATCTAAATTTGCCAACATGAAAGGTAGTTATTGGTTGCCAATAATTGTTTCCCTTCATTGAACTCACATATCTCTTCAGAAGGTAGTGATCTTTTATAAAGAGACATTTGCTTTCAAATGAAGTAATATGTCCCTTCCAACAATTATGACCATTTGTGAAGAGACATTCTGCAACTTATAAATAAACCATGTGTGTGGCAAATTGTGAAGTGCAATACATAGAGAATTCAGAAGAAAAACATTCCTCTCATTAATACTCCATTTCCATTAAGTTTGGTTTTAATCTGCACAAGTTTTTGCAAGAAAGGTGGTGAACAAGTGCTTGTTTTCACTTCAAAAAAAGTTGATTACAAGTATGATCTCTGGTGATTTACTGTGTTCTTTCTTTGCTCTTATTCAATTGTTGCATAATTAATTCTACGGAGGATAAGTAGGTATACTTGATTTTATGATTGTTTATGGAATTACTTGATAATTTCCTTCATATACATGGCCACACCTAAAACAATTTACAACAATATCATCATATTTATAGAAAAATTCTAAAGAAAAAGAAGTAATGGCCACTCACCTTTTAATTGCTAATGAAAACTTGAATTCCCTTAATTTCCTCTTCTCTTGCACATTGTGGCTGGCCAAGAAGCAGAAATTTTCTGCTCTAAATGGCCAACCTATGTTTATATAAAAAGCCTAAAAAATTTAACTACAAAAATCTACAAATTTCTATACTTTTCTTTCTATTACTAATTGAATTTTTTTGAGAAAAATTTTGGAACAATTGTATTGGTCTTGGATGTCCAAATGTCCCCTCAAATCAGAGAAATGATGGCCATAACATCCAATAAAAATAAGCCACCTTAAAAGTAAAAAAGGATTTATTGCAAATTGGCCCTAGTTTTTCTTCCTTCTACACTTATGTCCTTGGCTTCTTTTAGAAGCTTGGGCTCACGTTTTTGGGTCTTAAGAATCAGATTTAAACTTTCAAAAATTGGGTCAAACTAGCCTAATGTCAATAAAAATCAACCACTTAAGAGATAAAAAGGGTTTATTACAAATTAATCTCAAATTTCTCATTTTCTTTGCATTTTTGTCCCTAAAAATTTAGATATTTTTAGGCATTTATTTCTATACTTTCATATACATTTTAGGTCTAAAAATTTTTATTTAGGTTAGCCTAAGGGTTTTTAAATTAATTTACTAAGTTTTTGGCACAATTTTTTGCCTTTCAAGTTACCTGGATTTTAGGAATTTTGGCCAATTCTTATATCAATTTTTCTAAACTTATTATTAGGTCTTTAATTGGATTTTAATCTATTTTGATACCTAATAAAATCCTTATAATAATTCTAGTTGGGCTCGCATTAAAATTACTTTTATGATTCCTTCGAATTTCATTCGATTTCCCACTAGGTTTTTTAATTGGAATATTTTCTAATATAATACCTATTTGAAATTTCTAATTCACTTAAAGTATTTTCTAAAAAAGATTCTTATGAGATATTACAAGGGCATTTTAAGTATTAATTAATCAAATAGTAAC
Source organism: Sindora glabra (assembly GCA_020226215.1). Classification (NCBI taxonomy): domain Eukaryota; kingdom Viridiplantae; phylum Streptophyta; class Magnoliopsida; order Fabales; family Fabaceae; genus Sindora; species Sindora glabra. Next base: position 28,989 of record CM035230.1, read on the forward strand.
ATTGACTAAGGTAAATGACTATTTTAACAAATAAATTAAGAGAAAAGTTTAACATGGATTTATGTGTATATGTTTCATGAGTAGAGGGGTGGGGGCTAGCGTGGGCTTTCAAATTAAAAAAGAAGTATATGCGATTTTATATGCCTAAGAGGCCAATGTATTTCTTTATAAAAAAATTATGCTTAAATGTAATTTTCTTATCAAATATAAATTATGCAATTTAATCTTCTAATTTAAAATAATATAACTTGACTCCCTAAATATTTAATCAGTACAATTTTAATTTTTCTATTTAATTTTTATCAACTTTTATTAGAGGTGAGCAATAATTCAATTCAGTTGGGTTTGAATCTAATTAATCTCAATCATTTTTAATCGAATTATAATTTAATATGCTCATAGTCAATCGTTTGATATTATTGAACTATTTTTATTAAAATATTTAATTTTAAATGGTTTAATTCAACTTTATTTTACACTTTTCAGCGTCAATAAGTTTTTTTTACAGTATAAAATATTATACTACAATGAGAACCAAATTGTAAAAGGGGTGGATCAAGTTTTGTAATGCTACAAGAGTCTCACACTGGTTCTTAAAATTTCACTTGTTAACTTGCTTTGTTTACAATTTCTTCTAGTTTCAGATGGATTTTAGAAGGTGAATCTGGAAAAGAGACGAGGAAAGTGAGAATGTGTGAGAGAATGAGTCTTTATTTCGGAAGATTGAAACAAATAACATAAGATTTGATTGAATCAAATGCACTGCACGTTAATAATTTAAAATTTTAAACTTTTGATAAATTGAAGTTTAAAAGGGATAACAAATTATTTATATGTAATGGACCGACAATAACCGAAAACTAATATTTTTTTTAAAAATTAATCTATTTATATTTTCCAATTGATTTAAATCAACCAACATGAAATGGTTTGGTTGATTTATATTAGAGGTCATTTAATTTATAGATGTAACATAAGATGTACAACTTCTTGAGAAGTAAGAAATCTTTAAATTATTTAAATGATTATTTATTATTAAAATGGAGCAATAAAATTTTTTGTGAAGTCCTACTTTTTCATGAATTAAGAGAAGTTATTTATTAACACTTCATCCATAAGAAGAACTTTTCAAATCTTTTATAAATAAAAATATAAAATTACTTCTACTTAATTTAAATAATAACTACTTTAACATTTTATACTTATAATTAGAAAATTATAATAAATATGATTTATCAATTATAAAATATAAATATACTTATTTGAATATAATTATTAATTACATTAAATAACATTATTTTATCAATTATATGATAAATGAAATTAGTATTGTATAAAATTATATAAAAATATATTAAATATTATATAAAAAATATAAATTATAAATATAATCATAAATATTATTATATTATATTTTTTATTATTTTTATTAATTATATTTATCATTTACTATTTTAATATTTAATTATAAAACTAAAAAATTGTATACTTTTTATTTATTTTATATAAATTTGGTAGAATTAATTATTTAATTAATATTTTTACATTTAAATTATATTATATTTTAATTTAATTATATTAAGATAATTCAATACACACATATATATAATCTTTTTATAGTAAACTAAAAATTAATAAATTATCAATTTAGAAAACTATAATGGGAAGAATTTAGAAATATAATATAAAAAATAATTAGAGACCAATAAAAGTTCATCGACATTTTTTTTTTACATTATAATTCTAAAATGTATATTAGTCATTTTGACATTACTTTTTAGAAAGTTTAAAATTAAATCAAATAAAATATAAAAAAATAATTCTTAAGAAGTATCAATTAAATAACTTTAAATATTTTATAAAAAGCTTATAAAGAAATTTACTTTTTAGACAATTTAGTTTCTTATAAAAACTTATTTTTAAATATTTTATAAAAAGTTTATAAAAAAATTTACTTTTTAGACAATTTAATTTCTTATAAAAACTTATTTTCTACGTAAATCAAATGATTTCTATTTTTTCACACACTAACTTCTATTATAAGATGCTAATGTAGAATGTAAGTCCCATTATTTAGGAATTTAAAATTTATTATTACAGTATTTTTAAAATTGTTATTTTATTCTCTTCATTTTTTTTATTTTATTCCTCCCTTTTCTTTTTAATGTGAAAACATTTCTAACATTACAGTTTAATTTAGCAAGCCTATTAATTAAACCAATTAAATCGCACAATTTGATGAAAATCATACTAAAAAAATTAAAATTAACAAAAATAATGAAAATTACATAAAAAAGATTAACATCGAACCGATTAAATATTTTTGGAAATTAAAGTAGATTAATTTAAATTATAAAAATTAAAATTATATAATTTATATTTTTTAAGGATAAAATTACATTACTTAATAAATAAATAAACGAGACTGTGTTTATCACGATGAACCATTTCAATGTGGGATCGGTTGAACCAGTTGATTAACCTGGCCGGTTGCGTCGTGGGAACAATTGCCGGGCTGCCGAGGGTTTTATGGTACGAACCAGCCAGACCCACCTTCAGCAAAGGAGGCCGATTTCAGAAAATGCATTCTTCTTACCACCAAAATTAGGGGCGCGAAAGGCACCTTGCTATTCTGCTTAGCTGTGCCACGATGTCCTCCGCAGTAGCTCTCGGCGGGGCTATCGGAGCCAAGCCTCCATATTGCAGACTCACCCAACTCCCTTTCTCAAAACCCAAACTCCCTTCTCAGTTCTTTTTATCGCAAAACCGGAGCCGCTATGCTAACATTTTCTCTGCGCACCTGCATCAGAGAATTCAATTTCGGAACGAGCTGCCATTTCTTCGTAGTTCGTGCTCATCCCCAGTTAAGGTTTCTTCCAACGATGCTCAATTTGGTAAGCTTCCTGAGGAGAATGAATTCCACCAGCCAAATTTCATAGAGTTCATCACTTCAGAGAGAGTTAAAGTGGTGGCCATGCTTGCTTTAGGTCTTGCACTGTGTAATGCTGATCGTGTCGTCATGTCCGTGGCTATCGTTCCTATATCGCTTTCTAATGGATGGAGTCGCTCTTTCGCTGGTATCGTTCAGGTGGGTCTAATTGCTTTATGGGTTCTCAGAATGAGTGCTGATGTTGGATTTAGGAACCAATTCTTGTTTTCTTTTGGAATTACTGTATATTTATTGGCTGATGGTTGTGGCAGTCGTCTTTTCTCTGGGGGTATCTGGTTTCCCCTATAGCTGGAGGGATTTTAGTGGATAACTATGGTGGCAAAGTGGTTATGGCCTGGGGTGTGGCTTTGTGGTCTTTAGCTACTTTTCTTACTCCTTGGGCTGCAGAGACTTCCTTGTGGTGGTTACTTGCAATGCGTGCTTTGCTTGGTGTGGCAGAAGGAGTTGCTCTTCCTTCAATGAATAACATGGTAGCTAGGTATCGATGCTTTACCAAGTTCATTCTTGTGATAATCAGTAAAATTTGAAAGATAAACCTTCCTTTTTGCGTATAATTTCTTGATTGTAAAAAATTGCTGAAGCAAGGCTGTATTATGTGGCATTGATGATAGCTTTATTCTCTTTAGATGGTTTCCTATCACAGAAAGGGCAAGGGCTGTTGGAATTGCTATGGCTGGATTTCAGCTTGGATGTGCTATAGGCCTGACTCTTTCCCCAATCCTTATGTCACAAGGTGGTATATTTGGACCCTTTGTAATTTTTGGCTTGTCTGGGTTTCTTTGGGTGTTGGTATGGTTGTCAGCAACATCGAGCACTCCAAACCAAAGTCCTCAGATATCAAAATATGAGCTGGAGTATATATTGAGTACAAGACAGAAATCCTCTCTAGCGGAGATAAAGCGCAATAAAGTTGAAATGATCCCTCCTTTCAGGCGCTTGCTTTCAAAGCTGCCAACATGGTCCCTAATTGTTGCAAATGCCATGCATAGTTGGGTAATTATCCACTTCTCGTAGTATCTATTTAATATATATTTTTTTTGGTCCTAGCGTTTAATTAGTGCTGATAATGATCACATGGATAATAAATTTGCAAGGTTACACGTGACTGGAAAACATTGTTACTTAGAGCTCTCTGCACCTTCTGATCCCATTCCCTGACCCCTTCTTAAACTACTAGCAGAAAAACAATATAGGGAAGTTTATTTTAAATAATTTTTTTATGATTTTATGAAACATAAAAACCTTATTCACATAAAAAGAAATAGCTTCTGATGCATGTTGCAGGCCACACAAGATGCAATATTGTAATTTTTTTCACACTAATCATGTATGATTGCCCTGTTAACATTTTTTTCTATTAAATCATATCAGGGATTTTTTATTGTCCTTTCTTGGATGCCCATATACTTTAACTCGGTAAGGCTTATTATTTAGCTTTGTGACTGTTGTGCGTGAATAATAAATATGCTAAAATGAACCCTCTGATAAATGTTGAATATATGATCTTTCATTTCAGGTGTATCGTGTTGATCTCAGACATGCGGCATGGTTTAGTGCTGTTCCTTGGGGAGTGATGGCTATCATGAATTACATTACTGGTTTGTGGTCAGATATTATGATACAGAGTGGTACAAGTGTCACCTTAACTCGGAAGATCATGCAGGTACATACTGCATGGCATATATAGAAAAGTAGAAAACATAAGGGAAACTTTAGACTTTTACATTTTTCCCTTAAGATTGGACTGTAAATTCATCCCAAGATGTGGAGGAATTTTTGAAATTGCCAGTTACAATCTTTTATTCAAGTCAATTAAAATGTAGATTTTTTATTTTTTATTTTTATTTTTTGTAGTTCTAAACAGTTGGGCTTACTGCACCAGGGAGACCTTTCCTTTGTCTTATTTTCCATCAACTTTTCAATTTTATGTGTGTATAGACTGTCATCTTTTAAGCTTGGTTGAGCATTGAAAATTATGTGGTTTTGATGGACCTATTAGTTAGCACCTGTATGCCCTTGCAGTATTAACACTGTCTGTAGTTTTTAACATTGGACCCATGAACATCTCTTCTTCTCCCTTTAGTTTACTTTCATTGTTTCTTCTCATATCAGTTTAATTCTCACTGTGTTAGTCTATGGGGACAATGCTTATTGCATTCTCTAATTACAGTCGATTGGTTTTGTTGGTCCTGGAGTATGTCTCATTGGTTTAGCGGGAGCAAAAAGGCCTTCAATAGCTTCTGCTTGGCTCACTTTAGCCTTTGGGTTGAAATCCTTTAGTCACTCTGGCTTTCTCGTGAACCTTCAGGTTTTTGTTTTCAATATAATAAATATGTGGTTAAATTACTTTGTTGCTCCTTTTTTTACACTCAATTTTTAACTAGGTCCGTGTAATTTAAAAAAATTGGAATAAGGTCCTTATACTTATTTTTTGTTTCTAATTAGATACTTCCTATCACTTTTCAATTAAATCCTGTTAGTAATTAATTTGGACACTGCTTTGTTGATGTACCTTAATGATTGTTGTCTGTGTTTGTGTTTTAAATGGGGAATAGCATATAGACAATTATGAAATTTAACAATATTAATAAGTTTTTAAGAGAAATTTTGGAGTCATGTGTCTCTTATTCTATAAATTAATGAATTTTTCTTTACATATGTTGATTATTGACAAAATCTAATAGAGAAATGTCCAGAGTTATCCAATTAAAAATAAAAATAGGGATCCAATCTTAATACCTATTAAAAATTGAGTAAAACTGTTAAGGGCAGCAAAATAATTTAAACTAAATATATGTTTGCTTATTACTATAATCTTGCACCACTCTAATGTCATTTTTTCTATCATTACAGGAGATTGCACCACAGTATACTGGTGTTTTACATGGTACTATCTATTCTCTATCTTATTTGTTGGTAGGCATTGAATATTTGTTAGGCTTGGAACTGTCAAAGCTCATAGCTGATGACATTTCTAAGAAGCACTGACACACCTGTCTACAAGCGTGTCATTGTGTCCTACACATTTTGAAATGTATTGGATGCATATGCATTGAAGAAAATATTTCCTTATGTTTTGTGACACAACTTTGACATAGCACCAACACAACCTAAGTTTGGACACTATTAAGTAGAAAATATTCCTCAAAATTATGTTTGTGAAACTATTTTTTAAAATAGAAAGTTAAAAAGTTTGTGTCCTAGTTGAAAACCAAGGAGATAGATGAAAATTATGGTTGTAATAAAGATGGAAATGGTGGTGAAGAAGGGAACATTGAAGTTGATCCACAGACAACCACTTAGTCTTTTTGCTTTTTATTTTATTTTTATATTTGTTTGGAGAAGTGATGTATAAGTTAGAAACATAAAGGAATATGTGAGACATTCCTTGACCATTTTTAAAGCCCATATGTAATGAGGAAATTTAATGAAGGGGATTGTCAGTCCCCCCTCTATCATTTTGCATTGGCCATTTTTTGGCACAGAACAGAGGCTGTTAATTTTCTCACTATGTTGGGAGGCACCAAATTTAAATCAAAGGCCATTGCTATTGTTTTACATTTTCCTACTTCTTGCTCAGAGGTCACATATTTGGACACAGCAAGCCATTTCAAATGCATTCTTTAATGGAAAAGTCCTAAGAAGGACAGATATGGGACACAACACAAACACATTGACATAGCAAAGTTCTCACGCACACATATGTGCATAAATATAAATTAAATATTCATTTGACTTTAAAAAAATATATTGACACATGAAAAGTTAATAAATATAATCAAACTTCACATTGTAGCATTGACATCAATATTTCAGAGATTTACATTGATATTTCTCCAAAAACAAGGATATGAACCTAAAGTTTAAAAAGCATTGGATGTTGACACTTACATTGGGCTTTAAGGATGGCTTTCTCTTTTACTGCTTGGTATTGTTGTGATCATAAAGATGTAAACTGTTTGCAAATCCTGACTAGAGCTCAGAAGTACTTGTTTCTGTACTTCAGAATGCGGTATAATAAGGCCTTATGAATTTTTGTTCTAGGTTTGTCAAACACTGCTGGAACATTAGCGGCTATACTTGGGACTGTTGGAACTGGCTTTTTTGTTGAGCTAGTGGGCTCTTTCCAAGGATTTCTGTTGTTAACATCCTTCTTATATTTCCTTGCTGCCCTTTTTTACAACCTCTATGCTACTGGAGAAAGAGTAAATTTTGATGAAGGCGGTGAGTTTGATATTCAACTATTTTAGACTTTCAACTTGCATTGTATTTACATTTATTTCCATGGCATACTAAATTTGCTTTATGGATTTTGGATATCCTTGTTGGTTAACCACTTTCTTCTGAACTGCTTTATAGCTTATTCCATGGTTTAAAAAACCAGATCTGATCAGCTGGTTTAACTAGAAATCAAGGAACTGGTTTAGTCTGGTCTACTATTAAAAACCGGATTGGCAAAAATTGGTCCAAAAAACCAGTGAACAGGTTGTGGTTTGGTCAAACTGTATGAACCATGTCCACATGGTTGAACTGGTTGCTAACCCTTTTTTAGATAAAAGGATTTTGCTGCCATTTAACAGAAGTAACATTGTTCTACTTAATATTAGGCATACATCTAAATTCTGAAGTTCCAAATAGCCAAACATGACTATCCTTTTTTGCAGACAAGAGTCATAGTTTATGTAATATATCCAAACCCAGTTCGATCACAGTTTATGTAATAATTTGGTGAAGTTTGATTTGTAAACTTAAGGAAGTATGAGATTATTTGTTAATGTTATGATATTTTCATATTTATATGCATAATTTTTATGGCATGGTGCTAGTTACTCCAGAAGGGACCATTTGGTGAGTTGGCATGTTTGTTGTAAATCAAAATAAGATGGAGGTTTGGGAATATGTAATTTGGTTTCCAAGAACGTTGCTCTACTTGCTAAATGGTTGTGGCGATTTTTTATGGAAACAAATTCCTTATGGCATAAGACTATTAAGAGTAAGCATGGTCTTCACCAGAATGGATAGGATAATTTGGTTGTGAATATTGCGACTCACAAAAGTCCATGGAAATTTCATCTCTCAGGTTTATTCTTCTTTCATTCCCTTGATTCAATTTTCTGTATGGGATGGGAATCATTTTCGATTCTGGGTGGATCTTTGGCTTGGAGAGCCTGCTCTTTTGGTTTGTTTTCCACTTCTCTTTCGTCTTTCTTCTGCCTTTCTTTGCTCTATGATTATGTTATTTCCTCATTTATTCAATCTAATACTATTTCTTCAAATTTTCATTTCATTTGAAATCTTAACAAAAGAAAGACATCAAAATTAGTGAATCTTATTAATTTGTTGGAGCCTTTTCATTTTTCCCAAAATCCAGATAGATGTATTTGGTTGCTAGACTCTTCCAGTGTATTTACCTGTAAATCTTTCTTTTTAACCTTTTGGTTCAAAATCTTTTCCATCTTATTTTTCCATTTTTGAAATCCTTTTGGAAGTTAAGGCTCCTTATAAAGTTAAAATTTTTGTTCAGACTGCTATTCTGAATTAAATTAATACTAATGACATGTTTATAGATGCATAGACCTCGTAAAGCTTTATCCCTGGATATGCGTTTATTAGTTGTAAAAAGTAGAAAGACCAATATTTGTCTTTGCATTGTGAAATGGAGTGGCAACCATGGAATAAGCTTTTTTCCTAGTTTGGGGTGTCATAGGTTTGCCCAGCTACTTTGAATAGCTTATTAACTACTGGATACTATGTTTTGGGGAGCAATAAGGAAAAGAGAGCAAGACATAGTGCTCTATGGGACGATGCAAGACTTATTGTTTTCTGGATACTATGTTTTGGGGAGCAATAAGGAAAAGAGAGCAAGACATAGTGCTCTATGGGACGATGCAAGACTTATTGTTTTATGGTTGGAAAGAAATGCTAGAATTTTTAAACAGTTATATCAGCTGATAGTGTAGGTGTGGGATAAGATTTTGTTTGTTGCCTTACTTTGGCTTAAGCTCAGGATTTGTTTCAAGGGATAAGTTTGATAAATTTGCAAGGAATTGGCAGTCGATCGGAGATCGATGATAGGCTGGTTTCTTTATTATCTTTTAGCTTTTCTCCATTTGTTTTGAAGACTTCTTGTTCTCTTTATTTTGTATCTTTCTCCTTTTAATAAATTTCTCTCTCTATAAAAAAATATTTATTTGTGTGATAATGTATTTATCTTTAATTGTTAAATATTTTATTTTTAATGCATATTTAAAACTCCTGTTTAATCCTGATTTGACTTGGATCATTATTAAACCTTGAAGCACAGGTTAGATCATTGAACCTCAAAGCACTTAGTTTAAGTTGATTTGTTCAGAAAACAAAGGTTTGTATTATCATAATGTTAACTTCCAGGGGGAAAAATGTTACGATAAATTTTGAATATTCTCATCACAGTAAATTGCCTTTTGTGTACAGTATATGAATTGTGATTTTTTATTAACATATATATTGCTTGTTGTTAAGTTAATTTACATTCTGTATACAAAATAGTACATCATTTTGTATGCAAAATGGTACATCTCTCAAATTCCAGTGGCATTAATGTTCCCATTTTCCTGTATATTGCTGATGAAACTTACCTTATACTCTCTCTGGACAGTTGCCTGAGGTGTATATGAAACTGCAAAGCGCATAATGTACAGCCAAATTTCTCATGTACAGAAAAGACTAGTTGAAGAACTGCAGAGAGAATGACATTGCATGACTGTGATATATCTCATACAAATTCACTGCTGTAGAGTTTTATGTTTTGATCTCCCATTGTGCATTTGGAAGCTTCAATTTTTGTAACAATGAGATCTGAAGAATATGAAAAACATGAGGAAAGGTACATTTTTTAGACTTAATTTTCATTTGTCAATGCATCCTCTATTAGAAATTTTTAATGTGGGTCTCATTTTAATTTATAAATGACAATTTTATTTGTGTGGATTCAAAATAAAGTGGCAATTAGAATCAAGTCATGTATGATATTATAACTTAAATGTGAATTAGTTGGACTTGAATCCTATGATGGGTAGGATCCATAATCCAATCTTGTTTATTTAAGAAGTTTTCTACCTTTAGTAACCAACCTAGTTTGTGTTGGCAAATTAGTACTTGGACTTGATCTTCTCCTCATAGAGAGTGGTATAGGGAGATTATAATAAAGGTGGTATGACCTCTATAATGATTTCTATGCCTACTAATATTATAGATTCGTTCAATTAATATGAGAAGTGCAAAAGTGATGATTAATCATCCATTGTTTTAAGTATTTATTGCATCAATTTTATAAAATTGATTGTTTCATGCCATAATTGAAAAGCCAAAATTTGGGGTTTTCATGTTCAATAAAAAGTAATTTTTGCAATTGATGTCAAAAAAGTAATTTTAGTGAATGTTGGGTTCTAAAAGGACGAGCAAAAAATGGGAGTAACAGAAATGAGAATGTTAAGATGAATGTGTGGTCATATAAGAAAGGACAAGATACGAAATGATTGCACACGAGGGCATATTGGCGTGACACCTATTGAGGAGAAGATAAAAAATTGGTTAAGGTGGTTTGGTTATGTGCAAAGAAGACCATTGGAGGCATTAGTGAAAAGAGTTAATCACATGCTTTTTAACTCTGTGAAAAAGTGTAGAGGGGGTTAAAAGGAATATTAAAGGAAGTTATAAAAAGGGATCTCTTAGTGAATAATATTACCGAAAACTTGATTTTTGATAAAGTTTAATGGCGTCGTGTGATCTATGTAACCGATCTCACTTAGTGGGATAAGATTTTATTGTTGTTGTATGTCAAAATCGGATTTGGCTTTAAACTATGGTGAGTGTTTGAGAAAATTTTGGTAAGATTTGTACAAGTCTCTAGAAAATTTTTATTTCCTGTGTGTGAATGATTTGCAATTTTTCCTTTTGAATGCATCTTGTTCGATTCTCTATGCTTCTGGATTACACGAAATATTTCCCCACAAGATGACCGACTTCATTGATTTTGGTCCAGTTTGTGTAAAATATCATATTCCTCGCTATCTTGATTTTTTCCCCTTTGCATTGTAGGTGAGTAATAAAAGATGCATATATGTCTGTAAAACTGTACATTGGATTATATTTATCCAATATTTATCAAGCCTGCATAGAGTCAAGCATGTGTAGTTTCATTCATCTGTATGGGTATGTGATATTAGGCTGCACTAAAGCATGTTGCTTACTGGGGATATAAATATGCAACTTGAATTGTCCAGCCTTTCAGTGTAGATGTATCTATTGTTTGTGTCATGAAATGTTGAGTATGCATGTTGTTCTACCATATCTTGTTTCTCCTATGCGTGAGGTGTATTTTGACTTGGGTGTTAAAGTGTATTATAGTGCATCTGTAAAACTCGCATGTATGAATTTTTTAGGATTGTTTGTTCTATTTGCTGCTTGCTACAAAATCACATATTTTGGGCTTTGAAACGCAAGTGATGTTTAATGGATTTCTAGAAATACATTTCTCAGATGGCTGTAAAACTACATCGGAGTGTTCCTTTTTTTTTTTTTCCAAACTGTCAGCTTTTTGGAAAAAAAATGTTTTTCCCGTCATTTTATTAAGTAAAGATTATGTTTAACTAAACACAAGTTTTGTGGGGAATTGGCACTCATTGGATGCCAAAAACATAGGAGAATAGTTGAGAATTTTGTTTTACCAATCATAGAGCGTGTTGGTTTAAGTATGGATTATTTTGGCTTGAAAATGCATTTTAAGTAAAATTGGGAGTTTTGAACTAGTTTGAATGCTGGAATGGTGCCCCAAGATCTCGGAATGGTTATCCTTGAATTTAAATTTTGAAAAAATTGCATTTTATTCCCTTTAAGTATGCGGTCGTAGAATTTTATTCCCCTCAATTATGAAAATTTAAATTTTATTTTTTTTAACTTTATAAAAGTTGGATTTTATTTTTATTATTAAATTAATGATTGTAACACTTAACGATAGTTAGAAATTGATATTATCATTTTTAATGATAGTTCATAATTGTTAATAAGTGAAATTTTTTTAAAAAATATAATCGTTGCTTAATGAAATATGATAGTGATTTTTTTAATAAATTTCATTAATTTAATAATAGTAGGAATAAAATTTAAGTTTATAAAAGTTAAAGAAAGTAAAATTTAAATTTTTATAGTTTTAAGAGGTTAAAATTTAATGATTTTATAGTTGAAGGAGGTAAAATATAGTTTTCTCTTAAATTTTTTCAATGTGGATGTGATGAGGTCTTTTTGGGACAAGATTTGCTAGGGTTGTTGGTTTTACATCATGGCGAAATCTGTCTGGAATGTGTAAAAAACTTAGTTGTTGAAAGTTGAAAATGCAATAGAATTCCTAGAATTGCAATTCAAGTTAGACACCATTTTTTGAAAAATTTTGACAAATCAAAATCAATTTTTCAACATGTCTTGGGATAAATTTTATTAGGTTAAGTGAAAATTGTATAAGGATAGGTTTTGTCCCAAAAAAAAAACATTCATGTGAAAAATACGCAAAATGTTGAAGAAGGTTGTAAATTGGGTCAAATGACCTATTTATAGGCTTGGCAGGCGAGAGGGACAATGAACAATGCACCAAGCGTAATGCCCACAAGCATGGGTTGCGTTGTGGGACCCGTGCGGCATATGTGCCACTATGGCAACTGGAATATTTTAGAGGCGAAGATATTGTATTTTGCTTTTTGAGTATAATTTTTAAGCAATTTTTTAAAATAAAAATTATTTTTTTAATTATTTTCTCAATTTATTCAAATATTTATTTGAAATTCTTTTTGATTAAAATTTTTCTTGAGTTATATTATTTGCTATATATTATAATTTTTGTAATAATTTTTGAGACTTTGTTTAATGTAATAATTTTAAGGGTATTATTATATTAAATGGGAATGATTGTGTACTCATATTATATCACGAAAATTTTATGTAATTACATACTTAGTTTTGTGAGATTAGTTGCATGAAATTTTTATAAAATTTAAAAGAAAAAATTTGTTTTAAATTATATAAGGGAAAGATTATATTGGTAATATAAAATGTACTTCGGTATTATATTATTAATATAGTAAGTTAATTATAATAGGGGTGTAGGATTGAATGTTATACTCCTCAAATTTTAAACACTCTTCAATGTTAGATTTTAAAAATATGATGTTTGACTCATATTATATTATAAGGGTTTAAATACCTTTTGATATTAGTTCTTATAATGTGATACTAATTAATATTGCATGGGGCAATTCTGTGAAAAAAATCATAGCATGATTAAAGTTTTAATATGTAACAAATGTTTATGATGTTTTTTTATATGTTATGTCTATGTGATAGAATTTATTAAAATGCTCGGTGGGACAAGTTGTGTTTGATAAGACTTAGTTCTAGAAATTATATTTAGTGCTTCTAAGCATAGAATTCTTTGTGAGTTCAAATTCGTGTATAGGGCAAACTCAGGACACAAGGTGTTTTTTTCTTGAATTGTGTCAATGTGGTGGTCATTTTGGACTGGATTATTAAATGAAGCATCCTTAAATTAGTAAATCTTTGACTTATTTATTTCGGATAATGAAAATTCATAAAATTTAATTGAATGAAAAGGGGTCATTAATTGAGAAAGTGGCTAGTAATAAAGTTGGAAGGCTATAGAGGTCTATGATAGATTTTATTAATTATTTTAATTTAGTTTGATGAAAATATAAAATTTCAAATTTTCAAACTTATGCATTAAATGTTTTCCATTGGATTTTGATAATTTCTTGAAAATTGTTTTAAAACCAGAGATGGATTTTTTTAATGTTTTATGTTGTACTAGAAAAACATAATATTTTATAAAATTTCAATAGTGGAAATTTATTTTGATTGGTTATTAAGTTTTAGCAAATAATACTTAATTTTAAGGTGTTTTTTGAGGTATATGTTTTTGATGGGGTTGATTAAGGATTTAACAAAATTCAAAATTCAAAGTTAACCCTAAAACCATTTCTAGGGTTTAACAAAATTGATCTATTTAAAGATGTCTTAGGATTATTAAAATTTGCAAAAAAGTGAGAGTCAGAAATAAACATAATTTTATATTCAAGGGATGTTCAATTGCATTTATGGGTTTAAGATTTAGTTAGTTAGTAGTGACTAATTACTTTTGGGATGAAGGTATAGTTTGTCGAAAACTCTCTTTTCTTGACATTTTCAAAATTCACTTATAATATAAAATAACTCATTTTAGTGGGAGTTGTGTTTGTTAGAGAAAAGAGCGGCCTTCCTGATTAATGATATAATATCCATATAGTTTTTTAGAATGAGAATAAAAAATATTTATTTATGTAGTTATATCTCATTTTGATGAAATTGTAATTTCTCTTAGATATCAGGAAAGCAGTGCAAATTAGTGTATGATGAATTTGGGTATTTTGGTAATTTTGAATTTGTATGATGGTGATGTTTACCTAAGTTAGTCATCATATGGAATGTTAGTTAACGAAAAAATAATTAAACCAAACTTAGTTAAAGGTTCAAGAGTAAAATGTGGTTGGCCTAAAATTACTTGTATGGTGGGCCCATAATAGATAAATCCTAGGGAAATTTGACTTATCCTATTTTAGTGCCAAAAGAGTCCAATACGTCATGTGTTCTCATGTTAGTTAATCTGAAAGGATTAAATTTATTAGACTTAACTATCTTCTAAAAGATAAGGATTGCTCTATATGTTTTAATTGTAGGTAGCTTATTATTAATTTAGGTTAGTAGTTTTGAACCACAAATAGTTTTGTATTTAGCTGGTACAAATGATTATACACTGACTTTCAGAAGATTGGGAGATTTTGTATGCACAGGTTACTCAGGCATTTTCTATTGTCCAAGTAATCATAAAATTATGACTAAACATGTTTTAAGAAATACTGTGTCGTGGAATTATTGTGTAATCAATTGTAACAACCTCTATTAAAGGATAAGGTATGTTGCTTGTTATAAGTTGCTTATCATGTTCAGAGGTTAAAGATTTTTTAGCGTTGACTAAATTTATGTTGTGACAATATTGCTATTATAAAATTCTCTTTTAGTAATTATGAATTTGCCTATGTAAAAGACTTCAAATGAAAGTACTTGTTTGTGAGAAAGTAAAAAAAGAAAATAATATTACTTATTTTCCATACATCATATGTTTGTTGATCAACTGACCAAAAGTTTATAAGTAAATATATAAGCATGTGAATAAAGTGAATTTTCCTAAATCTTTTTGGTGGTTTTGGGTTAATGGGACTTTTATTGATACGAGCTCATTGATATTTTATGATATATTTAAACGTAATACTCATAATGAAATATTTGTATTTTTGTCATATATTATTCACATTTTCATTATGACTTGTGAATGGATATATTTAGATCTTGTTTCATTATTATGAACAGAGATATTTAGACTCTATTTCATTACCGTAATGAGAATATTAATGCTTACTAGGCATCTTGAGTGGATATTAGGACTACTATGTCAGGATTTATATTTAGTCATATTAAGATAATATAAATCCCATTGAGCATGTTGTGTTTAATCATTTGGTCAATGAGGTATAAAGTATTTAATATGTATAATATTGATATCCTTTTGGATATAATATTTAGTATTATTAGATGCTTATGATCTCAATTAAATTTATAAGAGAAATAATATCCTCTTAATATTAATTCTTTTCAAATGGTCATCATTTATAAATTAATGTGAGTTTAAGTGGGAGATTGTTAGAAATAACTAATGTGAGGCTTACTTCAATTTACAAATGATAATTAATGTTAATTTTATTTATGTAGGTTCAAAATAAAATGAAAATTAGAATTAGGCTTTGTATGATTTTATGATTCAAATATGGGATAATTGAATATGAATCTAGTTATAGATAGAATTCATGATCTAACTTAATTTATTTAAGAAGTCTCCTATTTCTAATAACCAACCTACTTTATGTTGGTTCATTGGTACTCAAATCTGATCTTCTTCTCAAAGAGTGTGATAAAGAAATTTTACGATAAAGACAACATGACTTCTATAATGATTTTTATATTTTTCAGTATTATAGATTCATTTAATTAGAATGGGAAATGCAAAATTGAGGATCAATTACCAATTAGTTCAAGTATTTATTGCATCAACTTCATAAAATTGATAATTTCATGCCATAATTGAAAAGTCAAAATTTGATGTTTTCATGTTTGATGAAAAGTAATTCTTGCATCCACCTTTATTTGCATTAAGCTTTCTCCATACTGCCTATGAAGGCGGTTCCTCTTAAGCAGTACTATATTTTTCATCCTTCCTACCCTTTATTTAATACATGTCTAGACGGACACCTGATAATAAGTAATTTTTGTTATTGATTTTTAAACTTATGTCTTGGTTAATCTAAGAAAGCATCTTCAATTAACATTTAAAAATTTGAAGTACATTGATGATTGATTGCATTGATTTTTCATATATAGAACAATATTATGTGTTAATGAAAATAAAATTTAAAATTGAATTTCAAATATAAATAAAAAGATGTCAATAAATACAAGATAGTATGATAAATTTGTAAAGTTTAATTTAATAGATATAAAAAATTGAAAACTCAATTTGAATTTCATATTTGTTACTTATAACATTTTTTGTCATACATATATTTTAAGGTAAAATGCAAAATACTTTGCTTTAACTCAGAGGTGGATAGATTTTCCTATCGTCAATATTGGGAAGTTAGAAATTACTCTTGTAAATGATACAAAATTTGGAAATATCATCTATTATCAACTTAATTTATTATTTTATCAAATTACATGAATTTTTATGATTTTTATAAATAAGAATCACAGTGATATGTTAGTTTATTTTATTATCTTTTTGCTAACAATTTCAAAATTAAATTTGACATATAGAGTTTTAATTTAATAATAAAAATAAATTACAAAATTAAATGTGAAGAAATTAAATCTATATACTAAAATATTATAATTTTTATTTAAAAAAGTTCATTAAAAGTTTATGTAATTCGATGAAATGATTAATTAAGTACACAATGAATGCTAATTCTAATTTTTGTAAAATTTAAGTAAGTAATTTCTAAGTTTCTAACATAAAAAGGGATAAAATCCAATCACCTTAAAGTTAAAGGGGGTGTTTTATATTTTTTTCTATATTTTATTTATAATATTGCTACCGTATCCATATTTTTAATTTTTGAAATTTTTTTTATCCTTTGTATCTGAGACAATTACACATTGATGTATTGTTAATTTGCTATAAAAGTGGTTACCAGGTTTTGATATCCAATATTTTCCTCCAAGAACCACTGTTTATATTGCATTTGGTAGGATGAAATAAAATATGAATTGCAATAGATAAAATATTTGTTTATTAGGTATTATAAAATGAGAATATCTATTTTCAAAAAATATCATTTAATTAAATGATGATAGAATCTTGCTTTCATAACAAAAGTGATTGAATAGACAATTTGATTGTTTATGATTTAATCTTTTTACAAATAAATTCTTTATAATTTTTATATATTCTACCATTGTTTTTATGTTAATAAATAATAAAATAGTGTTAGCTTTTTTATATTGTTACTATAAAAATATTTTGGTAGTTAAAATTTTAATTATAGAATTTAAAATCGGATATTTTTGTACTTTTTATAAAAAATTAGTTAATATAAATAAAATATTTTATGCTTTTAATGTAGAAAAGTTACTGTCAATTATAATTTTGATTATGGAATTTATAATGTGATAATTATTTATTATTGGTTATATCATATGTTTTAATTATATAAAATAATTTAATGAAATATTTAATTTAGATTATTAAATTGAATAAATATCTATTATTCTTGTGATAATGATATTATTAGTTACATTTTTTTTCATTTTGCTTCTATGCTTTCTTATTACTAAACATAAAAATGAAATGAAATGCTTAATTAATTTTTTATTATCTTAAATATAATTCTATTTAATTTGATTCCATTCTTACACTCTCCTCTATTCTATTTAAATACAAAAATGTCTTTTTTATGTTTCGGCATCCACTTTTTCCTTCCCAGAACTTCAATACGTTTCCTGTCCGTTGACAGATAGTTTTATCATTTAATTAAAAGTAGCTAGTTTTTTTCCTTTAAAACTGCTGTAGTGGTTAATTTTGATTTATGGGAATTTTTTAATATGAATTTGGATCCTTTACTATAAATGCATGGTGTGTTTGCACAGGCACAAATTTGTGTCTTATAGCTCACATTTTCTTAATGTAAAATAGAGAAGGAAAAAATGAACTTAAATTCTTCATGAGAATTAAACTTATCTTGTTTAAATAATATATTAGATTATATGAAATTTAAATTCATTGACGTAGTTACTCTTCAATCCAAGCTTAAATAATATATTAGATTATATGAAATTTAAATTCGTTGACGTAGTTACTTTTCAATCCAAACCGTGGCGGAGGTGTCTATAATTTTTGTTTTTTTTTTTTTGGGGGGGGGCCTGGAAGGGGTTTATCGGAGAAAAACAAATTCTGGGGCTACATCTTTCGTATAATTTTAGACAAATGTATTATTTTTTTAATTTTTAATATCAAATTTAATTTCTTTTTTTTTTCTAATATACATTGAGATGTAACTTGTAATCAATTTTTACATAAAAAACTAGTATACTTATTAAAAATTGTATGAAAATAACATTAAACTTTTAATATTAATGTGCACTAAAAATTTTTCTATGAAAAGGAGGGAATACAGGAGGTGGAATGGATTGAGTCCCAAAACTTGTCGTTGAGCTTCGATAGGTCGGGTGCCTTACATTTACCTTCTATTTGAATTTCGTGAAAAAATTGTGAAAAGAAAATATATAAAAGGAAGAAAGGTTGAAAATAAATATTTTAATGCTCGGCTATTATGTAAAGTTTGTGATGAAAAAAATGTTAAAATAATATCTCAAAATGCACTAAAACATTAAAAGGGATCGAAAATTTTGTAATTTTAAAATAATTAATTTTTGTGAGTTCTACTAAACAATTTATTATAAAACATTAAAAGGGATCGAAATTTTGTAATTTTAAAATAATTAATTTTTGTGAGTTCTACTAAACAATTTATTAACTTGTAAAGAAGTGATTTTATTATTTAATAAATTGCTTTTTATTCTTTTATTTTTTTTATCAAATTAAATAAAATGTTAAATTTTTTTTTTTATCATTTCTATCCATTGAAAAAAACATAGTTTTATTTATTTTCTTTTCGCTTCATTTTCTTTTTATCTAGTTTTTCTTTTTCACCTTTTTTTTTCTCTTTTCGGATGCATACATCCATACATGGGGAGCTAAGGTGCACTGAGACTTGCCGGTGAGCCACATGCAGCTTGAATGGGATCCTCTAATCACCTCCCTAATATGCATTGGATTAGGTTTAAAGAGTGCTGTGGAGCTGCTGCACACCTTAGTGACTTAATCTTTATGAAGTTTTTCTTGACTTAATGGATGGGAGAGATTTTAATATACAATGGTGTATTGATATACTATCAAATTCTTGAAAGAAATTATAATTATAATTTTGCAATATTGTCTAATCTTGACTTCTATATTATGGCATGAGAAAATTTAAAAATAAATTACAAAGATGATTATGAAAGATGACATACCTATATCGTGTAAATCCATCTCTCAGTGCTAGCATCACACAAAATAAAATAGGGGATTAAATCTCTTAGCAATCTGTGTCTGCACAATAAGGTGAACCAATGGAGCACTCAAACCCTAAACCACATAGATATGAGATAGGAACTCCTTATTTATGAACTAATTTGGTTATGGATCATGTCTATCATGAGATCCATTCCTATATTATTAGCATTGGGCTAAGTACTCAATTGCTTATTAGTTAAGTCACACAAGGCTTAATAACAATAATCCTATTTCATTGATAAATTATGAATAGTCCATTAATTATTTAACAATCCCCCACTTGAACATACATAATTTATTAATATGGCTACAAATGGATTAATATTAATACAAAAATGGTACTTTTACACCTAGTAATCCATTAGTCCAATTGAGATCATAAATGTCTAATAATATAAATGTCATATTGGAAGGGACATTAGCAACAACACATATCAAAAACTCACACCTCACTAACCAATGCTATCAAAATATGCAAAATAAGACTTATACAACTTTATGTAATTACATGTAAATTTATACACAATGGGTCCTAACATCCACCTAAGGTGCCCAACACATATGATCACAACAATATGATAAGGTCTAAATGTCTCTAATTACATGCCATACCACAAAATGTATGGCAACAACATGAATATCTCATTATGAGTATTTCCTTTAAACATGTCATAAGACATCAATGAGCTTACATTATTAAAACTCCTACTAACCTAGGACACTGAACAAGGCTTAGGTGAATTCATATTTCTCACATCATCATGCTTTTATATTTAACCTTAATCCTTTTTGGTTAGTGGATCAATGAGTATACAATTTGTGATATACTCGTGTATTTTCTCTCTTAAAAATAGATGCTTCAATTTGAAGTCCTTTTCATGGGCAAATTCATCATTGTTGAGAGAAATTCCATGATAGCAATATTGTCATGACATAAATCTGGTTAAAACTAGGAAACACTTAACTTGTTAACATGATAAGGAAATTATAACATGTGACATGTCTTAGCCTTTTATAAAGGTTATTGCAATTGATTGTATAATAATTTTACAATATTGTACCTCTTGATATATGTCTAGTCACAATTTCATCATTATCCGGATGATTGATAAAGTAAGTTTAAGTAACTTGTATAAATGAAATCTCTTGATCTTTATTAAGTCAATGTGAAATTAATTGTATCACCTGGATACAAGATGGTTTGTAGTCTAGAACCACCATTCATAAATAACAAGTTACATGTGACTATTGCATATAGGACAATCACTTAGTAAAATAATTGGGCCTTATAAATTTTGATTTTACCAAATCAGCAAAATTAAGAGCAAATTAATACATTGGATTCGTTTAATACCTGGGCCTATGTGTATGGGCCTACCAAATAAATAATGTTGGGCTTATTACATTTTTATTCTTAGGTTTTTAATTAAATTTGTACAAATCATTTTGTCTCAATTAACATGCATATCCATGCCATACAAATCTAGAATTACAAGAAAAATGCTTGTGTATTCTAGTTTATTTTGCTATGCTCATTTTAGTCTTTCTCACATATCTTGTTAAGTTATAAGATTGCACTTTCTTCTTAGTTAACATCACTCCCACTAAAACGAATTACTTTTGATCATAAGTGAGTTTTAAACACTTCTAAAGAGGAAAATCTTTGTAGTCCTTGACTACTAACCTGACCCAGAACCCACAATCTTATTCAGCATCCCCTTTGTAGTCAAAATTATATGTTCACACTAGATCAAACCATAGGAAGTAGCTAAATTAGTCAATAATGGAGCTAATATATATTATCTTTCACTCCTATTATTTGGGTATTTTAATAACTCCCTACTATCAAAAAATATTTCAAAATAATTTAAAATTTTAGTGATGGTTTCAAAATCTTGATAAATATGAAAATAATTATGCTTAGACTAATACTAGTTTAAGGTATCCTTTTTCTCTGTAATTGTCTTTCATGCAACAAGAAAAAAATTTAAATTTCTTCTTTTGTTAATTTTTGGTTACATAAAGGCTTGTGGGGTCAACTTAACCAAAAATAAAGGAGAAAAAAGTCTTTGAAGAAAGAAAACACTTGATTTGTCTATCCTTAAAAATTGAACTAATTTTTTTACTTTTCCTCAATTCTTACCGAGTTGTATTTGTTTAAGCTAGTTTATTCACTAACATGAATCTTTAGGTTGAATTAAATTGGATAATATACATTAGCGATTAGACCTTACTCCAATCCAACTTTTAAAATATTGCAATTAATATTTCAAATTTGTCATTCATGTAAATGTTCATTTAATTGAATTTATTATCTCTTTGCTACCTACCATCCTTAATTCACAACTATGTATTATTATTCCTAGTAATAGTTCCATTATATTCCTTGAATAATTCATTTTTTTTTTGTTAATGATAAAAGTAGTAATTCATTTGATATACATGTAACAGGAAATGAAATATTTAAGGCAATATTGAGTGTTATTACATTATTAAGGCGCTAATGAATAATCCCTTATTATTTAATCACCACATATACTTGAATTATGGTTCTAACATTGAAAGTCACTATGAGTTATCTTTGTGTATAATTTCCATTCTATAGAGTTTATGCACTTAAGAAACATGCTAGTGTTTAGGATGATAATTTGATTCATATCTAATGGATACTTTTAATTTTTACCCATTCAAATATGGGGTTTTAAAAATGTATATGAGCAGAGATAAGAAAATTTTTGTGAGAAATTTATTGGGTGCAAGTATGAGAATTATACTACTCAATCCTTCCTATGCCTGTACTATGTAGTATATAATTAAATGATATGTAATAATGTATATTTATATGTAAATTTGATTATATAATAATAAAAAAACTACGTGTATAATCAATTAATTTAAATATAAAATGATTTTAAAGATAAACTTTAATGAAATAATTCATGTTATTCTTTGTTGTATTAGTATTAGTATTATTAGAAATTTCAAATAATTATTATTTTATTAAAAAATAATAAGATATAGATAAATGTGGAAAATATAATTGGATAAATAGGATAAAAATAATTGAATATATTTAATTTTTATTAAAAATCATAATAAAATATAGCTAAATATATATTATTTAAGTAAAATGAAGAAATAGAAATGTGTCATATTTGATGGGGATAGAAATGAAAATTAAAAACTCTATTTATACAACATGAAAATAGGAAAAAGTAAAATATTTTAAAATGATGATGAGTATGGGAATCCTAATTCTCTACTCATACCGTCCCCATTATCATTATTAGTTACTATATCCTTTGATTGATATAATCCGAAATCATATCTAGTTCCTTAATTTGTATTACTTGAGGTTTTTTCTTAAAAAGTTTGTTTTTTACATCATTTTTTTAAAGATCAAATAATTTAAACTCTCTTATCTTCTTTCTTGTAACAAAGTTATTTGCCATATTACTTTCTAATATAAGTTATTCAAATATGCCTCTCCTTATTAGCCTTTTATGTTTACTTTAAATAGGCATTGTATTTATTTAATTTAAAGTTACTTTCTCTTCCTCCTTTTATTTTCATTTTGAAAAATTTGATTCGACTTGATTAAATTTATACATAATTTGAAATTTAATTTGAAAAATTGATTACTTTTTTTTATTGTTATTTTAAATAAAAATTAATTTTTATATAAAAATACATATTTATAGATATAATATAATATTTAAATGTATAAAATATTTAATTATATTAAATTATATATTTTTAATATTAAAAATAATTAAATATAATTATTTTTATAACATATTATCATATTATTAAATATATATATATATATATATATATATATATATAATTAGATCGGATTCATCTATTTTTTGTTATCATTATTCAAACTTGATTTG
This sequence comes from Sindora glabra, assembly GCA_020226215.1. Taxonomy (NCBI): domain Eukaryota; kingdom Viridiplantae; phylum Streptophyta; class Magnoliopsida; order Fabales; family Fabaceae; genus Sindora; species Sindora glabra. The sequence goes on from CM035230.1 coordinate 52,585, forward strand.
TATATTAATTAAATTATGAAAAAAATTTAATAAATATTTGAAAAATAAAAAATACTCAAACTTTATATTTTTCGAACCGAATCAAGTGTTATCCGCCCTATGTATAAATTTACATTCAAAATTTTCTTCTAGTCACTTTTTTTTTTTGAGAATTGATTTTACCCTTAATCTTTAAAAAATTATTCTTTTTTCTTAAAATTTTGATATTTATAGTTTGATACCACAACTTTTATAAACTTTTAAAATAATATTTTGTCTCATTATTTCTGCTAATTTTTCACTTTAGCCCAAAATTTTCAGTATTTATAATTGGATACCAATATTTTTTGTATTTACAGAACAATCCCATAACTTTCACTATTACAATATGACCCTGCTATTTTCAAGTATTTACAAAATAATCATATAGTCGTTGATATTTATATTACGACACCTTTGGTATATCCCTTCAAGGCTTCAAGATACTTCAAGTTTTTGAGACATGTTCTTTCTCTGTAATATTATATTTAGACACAATTTTATACTTATTCAATATATTTTCCATATTTCTTATAATTTTATTGCTTTCCTGATTTATTTATTTTGTTTTCTATAGTAATTCAATGCTAGATTCTTCACGTATGATGTCATAACATATATTTTACCTCTTAGTTTATAAGAGCTAATATTATTTTATTTGTATTTATTTATAATTTTAATCTCCAAACAACATTTTAAATTTATTTTATTCTATCAAAATTTGAAAATCTATTTTAATCCCCTAATCATCGAATCAAAATTCCTTTTGGTCCTAATCACTAACTTCTATCAATCTAGCATTGGAGCAACTGACGTGGATTATTTTGTCCGGCATGGCATAAATTTATTAGCTTATTGTTTATGCATTGTGCGCACTAATATTAGTCATTTACTTGCTTTTTAACTCTTCTTCCTTTTTTCTGCTATCTCCAATTTCTTCTTTGGTTCTCTGTTTTCTCTTGGGGTAGGCTGGGGTAGCTTAAGGATAATAGGGGTTTTGGACCGTGAGCACATGGCAGGTTCTTGTTTCACCACGTGTAAACCTACTAGAGTTAGTAAATTTTTTATAAGCTAATAAGAATTTAGGTAAAATTACAAACGATAACTAACTTTAGATGAAAAGATTTTTTTTGCCAAGTTTTATTTTGATGAGTGACTGAATAATAGTGAGCTGAACTTTTGAAGACTAATTTAGAAAAAAACGCGTGTAAGAATAGTTATTAGATAGCAAAATTATTGTATCAAATATTGATTAAAATATAAAATTATAGTTACAATGGTAGTTAACAATTAATACCATTTGTATTTATATTAATAATATTATTATTTTATATTATTATTATTTACATAATTAAATTATTATTATTAATTTTATTATCATGTATATTATTTAGGTAAATTACATAAAGTTTTAAAAAAAATTTTATGTATAATTTATCCCTTATAGTATTATAATATGCAAATCACCATCTTTTTTTCCGTTTAATTGATGGTGTAAATGATAAACATATAAACGCCAAAAAAAAAATGTTCAAGAGGATTTGGTGTTATTTAACTATATTACTATTATATTATCTAATTCTATTGTTATTGAAATTATTATTTTAAATATGATTTCAATATTATTATTCGTACTATTATAAAAACTAAAGAATATTTATTATAAAAACAGGCTGCAGTAAAAAGACATATATCAATTTTCTTTTGGCCATCAACCTTCTTATTTCTTATAAGTTGGTGAAATTGACTACTATTTTTAAAATGTTAATTACATGACCAAAAAGTAAGAATACTATTATTATAATTTAATAAATGATGTAATAATATGAATGAATATTTAGAATAAATGCTATTTTAACTTCACTTGGTCTTTAATTTTTTGATAATTTATTTAATATTGATTATGAAATTAATAATATAAATAGTATAAATTAATTAACATGTATTTGTACATTAATAATAAGAAATGAATTCTAACTTTTTGTCCTTAACATTATCATATTGCTATCCTGTCAACAAATATGAGCCAATCTGAAGTGTAAGTTTTTATGATGAATTTGGGATTTTTTTATAACTTATCGTACTTATCCATAATTTATCTCTTCCATCAAATACAATTTTATAAAGTGGGTGGTTGTTATCAAAATAGTTATATCGAATGGTTTCACATTTGCCTTGTCCCCTTAGGTTCCAAAACCTAGGGGCATTGTAGACATTGCTTCTTTCTCTATAACTCAAATACCCATTATTTCTTTGTAACTTCTTTTCGGTATGGTGCCACAATTGTAGGGGCTGGTAGAAGTTAAGTTATGAGCAAAAGCTTACAGAACATTAAACATTCCAAATGTTTCTGAACATTTGTAAAAGAATGTTTTTACTTACCTACATGGCCAAACACTAATTCTTTTGGTAAACTACAAAGGCCGAGAAAACAAGAGAAATAAGAAAAAGTTTGACCAATTAGTTGTGAAGAAAACTTGCACAAAATAAATTGGGGAAGAGATTTTTTTTCCTTGTTTGATGAATGTGAGGACACTAATAATAGGTGACCTACATCATCATAATTTAAATTTTGAATTTAAATTTAAAAGAAACAAAATTAATTTTTGATAACTGAAGACAAAGTGGGTAAGAGAGATAACTACCAATATGAAAAAAAAGGAGATAACCACCCATAAGAAAAGAGTGAGAACACAATCAAAAAATTTATTTAGAGAGCAAAAAACCTTCCCTCTAGAAGTGGCTTTTGGTGAAAGTTATCGTGGATAGAGAGTAAGAGTTCCTGGTGATTCTTGGCTATTGTGTGGAATACAGCATCAAATAAAGGGACAAAGAACAAGTATGTATATATTTTGCAATTGATTTAATTCATTAATTTTTCCTTCATAGGTATTAGCCTAGTTAATTTGGTGTCTGTGATTCCCTACATGTATTAAATGTAATTGAATGCAAGGCATGTATTATATGAGATGTACTATACGGATTTGTTGTTTACTATATATGACTGATAATTTTTTATCAAAAGCATACTTCCTATTTTTGCTTTTATGGTATGTTATATAACCATTGGATATAAAATTATTTTTTTTATTTTGCTATTCTACTGTTCCTGAAAAATTAATGTTAGAAATAAGTTCTACATTGATAAGAGCACATAAAATATCCATAAAACAATCTTAAATAGCAAAAAATAATAAGAACACTAAAAGACCCCATAATGCCCATAGCCATAAAATAATGGATCCTTTGGATAATGAATTTTTTAGGCCATAAAATTAGTCTAGAATTGTAGAGCATAAAATGATGAGAAAATTAGCTTTTGAATCACCCAAAATGGAACTTTGGATCAAAAGTTATAATCGAAAAATCATTTCAGGTTGTACAGACCCAATTCGGCCTGTGAACCGGTTTAGGTCAACCTAGTTGACCTGTCTAGAGGCTAGAGATGACCTAAACGACAAGTTATTTTGGCCTTACGATAAATGACATGTCATTTTAGGTCAAGGCTATTTGAACCAGAACCAAAACGACATATCATTTTATGCATGGTAAAAAATGACATGTCATTTTACCTAAACAGAACAAAAAAAAAAAAAATCTCCTCACTCTTAGGAAAGGTATGTGTGGGCCACCCCCTTACCCAAATGCCACATGTCATATATTAATGGAAAGAGGAGAGAGAGTTCTCCTTGAATGGCCCATTCTAGTGACCTAAAAAGCCCTGCACGACAGCATGTGGATGTCACACACCAATGGTGAGAGTGGGAAAATTCTTGTATTTTCATTTTTTCTAGATTTTTTCATATCATATCACTGTGGCGGTGTGTGTGGGCGCATGCAGTGTCCTTTTGAAGCAAAGTTTAATTAAAAAAATCTCTAAATTCGAGATCTACACATTGATATATAATTTATATATTTTTAGAATTTTTATGACACTATTTTTATTTAAAAAGTGGTAATAATGACATATTTTGATTGCATTTTATGTCTATTCTTGGTAAACAAACATGGAACAATGGTTCATGAAGGAATATGGCCCATATGGCTTTGTGGAGAGTGTAGGAGAAGACCTTAAAGAGTTAGATTTGGTAGATACCTCTAAAAACCTTAAGGAAATGATACACTTATTATATCAAAGAAACACATGCACACTATATCCCATGAAAGCCTTCCTGCACTAAGTCAAAGCCCTAAAAGCGAACCTTAGCCATAGAGGAAAAGTGTTTTCCAATCATTTTAGGGTTTGTACCTTATTGAAAGAAATGTCAGACAATAATTTTTGGACAACAATTGAAAAGACACTACGACAATGCAAAGATTATAAGTTAGGAATCGTCAAATACATTGACCTCGAAAAATGTATGGAAGAATTGAAGCTATAGGAAGTCCACTATGTCGAAGCAAATTGGAGTAAAACAATCCTGTTGTCACAATTCCTAAACATGAAGAGTATAGACATTTTACGCACAGTATTCTAAAGAAGGGATTACACCTAAAGGGTCTACTCAACCATGATTATGCACAAATTTAGACTAGTTCACTCCACAAATCCACCAAAATTATTGAATACTTTCGAAGAGATGAAGACTCTAAATTTAGAATAGGAAGCTAGGATAAAAACATTAGCTATTAAATTTATGGATTTTTCATATGTTTTTATATTTTGTTTGTTGAGATTGCTTTCTGAACTTGATACGATTTGTTGAAATTATTTATTGCTTAGTGAATGTTTAACCTTTTTATTTCATATACATTTATCTTATCTAATCTTACATTTGAGTGGAAGCTTTTAGACTATGATTTTTTCTTTAAGAGCGATAAAATATATGATATTTGCATAAGAACGATCTCGATAGGAAATAATGATAGTATTTAGGCAAACATGCGATAGGGGTATGACAAATGCAAACTCCTAACTATGAACTAAATAGTGTCATTATTGTTCTATGCGAGAACTATATAAATAAATGATATTGTATACTCATAGGAAATGTTCATGTATCATGATTTAGCAAAATGGCTAGCAAGAATATAATTGCTAAACTAAACAAAAGTGACAAACTGAATGGAAATAACTGAGATATATGGCATTGAAAAATATCCTATATAGAAGAGCAAGATGCTCTTGAAGCCTTGAACTATGTCATGATGGAACCTGAGTATGGGAACACAACCCAGTATAAAAGGGATACTGAGACATATACTATTTGGAAGAAAAAGAATAGTATCACTTGCATTACACTTTTAAGTGCAATGGCGATGACCTTATGTTTGAGTATGAGAATTACCTAATTGCTCAGGGTATGTGGATTGCACTAAAAGAGAAATTTAGTAGTACTTTTGCTACTAAACTAAGGAGACTTACAATCAAATTTGATATGTATAAACTTTGGCCTAATATACTAGTGAAATAACATTTACATGAAATGTCAAATATGATTCATAAGTTAAAAGTTGCAGGACATGCACTTTTTAATGAGCAGCAAGTGCAAGTTGTAATTAGGTCACTTTCTATAAGTTGGGAACACATGAATGTCAACCTAACTCATAACAAAAGTATTGTTACTTTTGATGATATGGCAAGACATTTGGAACTCGAGGATAAATGTCTGGAGGCTTATAGGTAGCAATATAGCGGAGGGAGTAGGACCTTAAAATTCCAAACCTAACTTCAAGAAAGGTAAGAAGTTTTAGAAGAGAAAACTTAGGCCTAATTTCAAGGGTAAAAAGACCTTCAAAAAGAAGAAAGGAAAACATGTCGCAAAGAACTTTGATCTCAAGAAGATTAAATGTTATTCCTGTTAGAAAATGGGCCATTTTGCTTAAGATTGCATTTAGCAAATTGAATAGAACAAGGTATTACTAGACATTTAATTTACACATTTTTCATACGTTTTTAGTACTATTTTTTTAATAGAATCTCATCCTTTGTGGAATTTTTATGTGAAATTGTGTTCCTAAATCAAATGTAATCGAAGAAAAAAAAATGAATGATATTCTCACCATGCTTCAGAAAAGAAGAAGAAATTGGAAGCAATAAGAGATATTTGATGCCACAAAGGTTGAATTCTCTTTAATAAGTCTTTAAGTTCATACAAGAACTTAAAGAGGAAAATCTCATAAGCAACCAACTTGCTATCTTCTCAAAAGTCTAATTGTCTAAATTGCCTTTGTATAAGGTATAAACCTCCTTATATAGCTCTCTAAAATCCTAATTAAAAATGGGCTCAAATGATACCATATTAGTCCAAAACTATTTCACTAATCTAAACCCAATAAAAGGCCTCTAAATAACTTTTAGTAACATGGTAATGTTTTAAAGTAAAATGGGCCTAAACACATTCAACCTAAATTAAAGCCTAAAATGTTAAAAAAAAAAACTAACACAAAATAAACACAATTCAAAGGTGGAATGGTTGAAGTGGCGCCAACTAGGATAATGGCTGATGTGGCACATCTTTTTGAGATATAGTAGTGATGTGGATCATGGTTGACATGGCAGCATCTCCTTGATGATGTGGCAATGATGATGTGATGTAATTCTAATGCACTTGACTAAGCTCTCCTCCTATCCCACTTCTTTATAGTTAACTCCCCTTAGATTCATATCATTCCCCCTCTCTTTAAAAAGATTGATCATCGAATCTTCAAAACCTACATTAAAAGGAGAAAGATTAGAATCACTAAAAGAAGCACTCATATCAAATTCATCATAAGAATTCAAATTAAGAAAATAACTATTGTCTCTTTAAGACTTGGAGTGAACCATCTCCACTTAGATGTAGCTAGGATTCTATTGGATTTGGAACACTTCCTTTTCCACTCATGCAATCACCCAGATTAAATACAAAATAAGAGTCAATAATCTCATGCAAATATGCAAAATTATCAATAGTAATAAGTTTATCAATGAAAGCACATAGAACATAGTTCTTCAAAAGCTTTCCACAAAATTTAATGAAACCATGAAAGCTCTCAATTTCAGCAACAAATTAATTTGGAGAACATTTTCCAATTTTCTTTCCTTCATTCATCTCTATTGCTTTGCCACACACAATATCATCACAATTATAATACTTCTCATACAAAATAAGCCTTTCTCAAAATTAGTATACAACTTCCCATTCTTTAAAATTCACAAGACACATTTCAAAGGTTCATCATGCTCAATTGTTCTTTTACTATCCACAAGAATGTCATCAAGATGTGACAAACAATATTTCCAATTCTTTAATTTCTCAAACAATAACAAGATCTCACCTTTAAACTCATGAAAACAGTGAAAATAAACACAAGAAAATTTATCAATTAAAACTTTATAACATGATTCATTAAACTAAAGGAAGTACTTGGTGCATTAGATAAACCAAGCATTATAGCCAACAATTCATATAAATCATGCTTTATTTTGAAAATATTTTTCCATGCATTCCTTATTCCAAAATAAAGTGAATAAAACCCTCCCATCAAACCATGCTTGGAAAACACATAAGGATCTAGCAACACATAAAGCATAATATCAAGGGTATCTTTAGTCCCAAAATATTTTATCAAATCATATCCATGGGCTTTTCTACCAAACAATTTTTTTAGAGAACTCTTAGGCAAACACATGTTGTTCTTCCCACACAAAAATCTATCATGTGTAAAATTGTCTCCAAAAACCATTTCTTCACAAGCATCAACATTTGAAACACTATCACTAGATAGAAGAGTAGCAAAACTAATTAAAGGAATAACAACATTGAGTGAAGAACTAGGAAGACCATAATCATTTACGTACAAAATTCCAATTTTGTCAACACCTAACAAGTTTTTATGCAAAATAGAGATGAGAGTGTACCTCCAAGATAATATATCAACCATTACAATATTGTTACCTTACTCCAATCGGGGCATTTTCCCTTTTACACACAGTAGCTCTTTTAAAGATTCTCTTGAAAGCACTTCTTAGGATTTTTTCAAAATAACATCACACATATTTGGTAAAATAATTTCAAGATTGTTAGTATTTTCATAAGTTTTCTTGTACAAGACAATTGACCTAGAAACACATAAAACATATCTCACAACACTTATTTTTGCAAACACACTCAATTTTTCTATTTCTTTTCTTGACTCATCACTTAACTCTTTCTCTTTCTTGCTTTCCTCACAATCACTCTTTATTTTGTTAGACTTTTTATTCTTTTTACTCAACTCTAATTTTATTTCTTCTTTTTCACAAGAACTCTCTTTCTTTTCACTCATACTCTTATTCTTTTTATCCCTCTCATTCTGGTTCACACTTCTTTTCTCTTTTTATTCCTTTTCTCTTTTCTTTTGCATCATCATTTAATTTTCACAAACTTGTTTTGGAGTTAAAGGCCTAAAGGAGAACTTCTTTCTATCTTTGACAAGCTTGTATTTATTGAAAACATCATCATAAGTAACTTGTCTATCAAATTGACATGGCCTCCTAAGCAAAAGATGACAAGCATGCATGGGAACCACATTACAAAGAATCTCATCATGGTACCTCCCAATAGAAAATGAAACTAGCACTTGTTTATTCACTTTCAATTCTCCATTTTCGTTCAACCATTGTAGCTTGTAAGGGGTAGGATGCTGTAGAGTGGGTAAACTCAATTTTTCAACCAAGGTAGTGCTAGCCACATTAGCACAACTCCTACTATCAATGATAACTTGGTAAGCCTTCCCTTGGATGTTACACTTTGTATGAAAGAGGTTTTCTCTTTGATTCTCACTCTCTTCCTTTATTTGCACATTTAGGGCTCTCTTACTTACTAATGCACCTCTATCAAAAGGATCCTCACTATTCATCTATCTTCATTAGATAAGGTAGCTTGTTCTTTGATCACCATAAGCTTTTTGTTTGGACAATTACTAGCAATATGTCCTCTTCCCAAGCATTTGAAATACTTCATGTTGGAATGTTTCTAATTCTCCTTCACTTTGTTTTTGCCCTTAGAAGATTCATTTTTTAATTTTGAAGAGAAATCAAATTTAAACTTGCTTCCCTTTTCTTCCTTCTTGTCACTCTTCTTATCTCAAGGCTTTCATAGAGAGCTTGATTGTGAATTATATTTAGATGAGCTCCTTCTTTTGAGTTATCTTTCCATTTTCATAGCCAAGTGTACCAACTCTTCCAAGGATGCATAGTGTTGTAATTCCATCACATTGGCAATGTCTCTATTCAATCCATGGAGCAATTTAGCCATAGTTGCTTTGTGACTTTCCTTCATATTGGCTTTAGTCACAGTGATTTCTATTTTCTTGTGATAATCTTCAACATTATTGGCTCTTTGAATTAGAATTTATATTTTTTGGTGCAAATCCCTTTGGTAATAACTAGGGACAAATCTTCTTTTCATTAAATTTCAAGTCTTCCCAAGTTGTAATGGGTCTTTCCCTCTCTCTCCTTACATCTATCATCAATTTATCCCACTAAGTAATAGCATAATCAAAGAATGTTGTAATAGCAAACTTCATCTTCTTTTCCTCCAAATAATTGTGGCAATCGAAAATTAACTCCATCTTCTTTTCCCACTCAAAGTAAACTTTTAGATCATTTCTTCCTTGGAATGATAGAATTTTTATCTTAATATTGTCAAGATTGATATCTATTCTTACTCTTGGCCAATTTCCTTCTTTTCTAACATGCCACCTTTCACCTCTTCTTCTTTCCCCCTCATTTGAGCCATTTGATCTCACTTCCACCCTCAAAATTTTTAACTCTTTCATCTTCTACATGCCTATCATTTTATCTTCTTTCTCCTTCCATCCTTCTAATCCTTTCATTCATGTTAGCAAGTTGCGCATTCAATCTTTCAAAGTGTTAAAACATAACTCTCATAGTGAAATCTAGATTTTCAGGTTGGTGTGTAGAGTTATTACTTCCACCTGTCATCCTTAATGTTTAAACCTATAAGAAAGGTTAAATAAAGAAAGGACCTTACAAAACCACACTTCTCACTTGATTTAGTGGCACTCACACTCATATTTGCACTCTAATTTAGGATTTTACCCTTAAATGAGTTCATATACTCTTACCTTTTCCCACTCCTTTTTGTTCCTTTTCTATGGTCCTTTTGGAACTAAATAGACACAATCAATAGAAATCCAATAATTGTGGCTATCACTATCTCAAATTGAATGTCAACAAAATGTAACAGTACAATAACAACATGTCAGCATGGAATTAATACAATTGGACTTCAAGAAGGGAAACAATTAATCACATAAAATAATGAAAAGGAGCAATAGAAAAGAAAAAAAATATCAAGAGATGCTAATTTGAGAACTCAAGAAATTGAAAGAGACCATGAACAATTAATTTCAAAATGAGAAGTTCAAAGGTGATTAGAGCATACCAAGAACCAACAATGACTAAAATCAAACAAGTTTTTTTCTTTTGAATGTGTTTCAATTTGTGTTCAACAATTTAGCACTTTGTTTTTCTTGCCTCTTTTTTGTAAGTTGCCTCTTAATTCACTAACTTGGCTTTTCACTTTTGTTTCTTGCTATTTTTTTTTCTTGTCACTTGTTTTTACTTTCTAACTCACAATTACTCAGTACCATTCTTCATTTTGTTCTTGCATTTGTTTTTACTTCAAACATAAATCACCATGTAGCATATGTTGATTGCAACAATTTTCACACAATTCAAACTTAGTGCTCTTTGCTTTGCTTTAATCAATCACTATATTCAATTATAGCACTTTGATGTTGTGCTATTAGAATATGGCAATTGATTATTGCAAGGTGAACTTCTTCACTTTGAACTTTTAATAAACATGTTCAATGCACCTTTCATTCACTAGACCAACGTAAATATTTAGACTAATTTTGCACTAAATAATAGGAAAAAAAATAAAACAAATAAGGTGACTAAGTATCAAAATAAATTCATACTTACAATTAACTTGGACAATTTATCAAATACATAGAAGGCAGAAATGAAAAGCAATTCAAGTTTGAAAGAAAACTAAATCAAAACACATGAATTTAAGACAAACTAAATTAGAAATGAAATAGATAATAAAACAAAATTAGAAAGGGTAGAAATGAAAAATAAAGATACAAATGTGGTGAACAATGGCATGAATAGTGCGGAGAACATTATGATGAATAGTGAATAATGATGTGAATAGTACTGAAAATTAAAGGGAAGTGAAACTTGAATTTGGGAACCTTGCTTTGATACCAAATGATGTGAAATTATGTTGGATCTATCCTAAATCAGATGCAATCAAAGAAAAAATATGAATGATATTCTCACAATGCTTTAGAAAAGAGGAAGAAATTGGAAGCAATAAGAGATATTTGACGCCACAAAGGTTGAATTCCCTTTAATAAGTCTTCAAGTTCATACAAGAACTTAGAGAGGAAAACCTCATAAGCAATCAGCTTGCTATCTTCTCAAAAATCTAATTGTCTAAATCCTCTTCGTATAAGGAACAAGCCTTCTTATATAGTTCTCTAAAACCCTAATTAAAATGGGCTCAAATGACACTATATTAGCCCAAAACTATTTCACTAACCTAAACCTAATAAAGGACCTCTAAATAACTCTTAGTAATATGGTAATATTTTAAAGTAAAATAGGTCTAAACACATTCAACCTAAATTAAAGCTTAAAATATTTTTTTAAAAAAAACTAACACAAAATAAACACAATTCAAAGGCCTAAATGGCTGAAGTGGCACCAACTATGATAATGGTTGATGTAGCATTAATGTGGCATATCTCCTTGATGATGTGGTAGTGATATGGATCATAGCTGATGTAGTACCATTTCCTTGATGATGTGGTACCAACTTGATGATGATGTGACACAATTATAATGCACTTGATTAAGCTCTCCCCATATCCCACTTCTTTATGGTTAACTCTCTTTAGATTCACATCAATTTTAGACTCAGGTGCCATAAACCACGTGAGCAAGGATCGAGGATCCTACATAGAATACTGTTGATTGTCGAGTCAAAGTAGATGGCTTTACGTTAGAAATAACACAAGGATTGAGGTCAAGGGCATTGGTATATGCAAATTAGATTTACGTGATAGAAGAACCTTAATCTTACATGATGTACTTTAATACACTTGATATTTGGTGAAATTTAGTTTCTGTTTATTCCTTACTTCAGTTTGGATTTTTAATTAATTTTCATAATGATGTTGCTAACATTTGTAAGGATAATGTACTTTATGGTTTTGACTTTATTTTCGATGGATTTATCATTTTGGATGCTATTGAAAATGCTACTTATGATTGCTTTGTCGCTTTTACTTTCAATTTAAATGCTGATATGAACATCTGGCATACTAAACTAGGACATATAAATTGAAATGATTATACAAGCAAAAGAAGGATTGCTAGGTTCAATTTCAAAGTTAGAGATGTCCTTATGTGAACATTATCTAGCTGGTAAAGCAACCAAAAAATCGTTTGGAAAAGGGAGTAGGGCAAAAATTCTATTACAATTAATTCACTCTGATATATGTGATCTTTTGACTGTGAAGGCAAGACATGGAGCTTAGTACTTATCACTTTCATTAATGGTTAGTTAACCCACCATCTGGTTGAAAAGCAATTGGGAACAAGTGGCTTCTTAAAATTAAAAGAAAAGCAAATGGATCAATTGAAAGGTATAAGGCTCGGCTAGTTGTAATGGGTTATACACAATAGGAAGGAATAGATTATGAGGATACATTCTCACCTTATTGTATGTTTCAATTCAATAAGGTTGCTCCTAGCCATAATGGCAAATCTAGATTTAGAATTACATCAAATGAATGTGAAATTTGCTTTTCTCAATGGAGAATCAGATGAAGAAATCTACATGGAACAACTAGTAGGTTTCATACAAAAGGGGGAAGAAAAGAAAGTTTTTAAAATCCAAAGGTCCATTTACGAACTCAAACAGTTATCTAGACAATGATATTTGAGGTTTCATCGAGCTATAATCTCATATGACTTCTAAATGATTGAGGAAGATCATTGTGTTTACATCAAGTGGTCTGAAGGTAATCTTATGATATTATCCTTTTACGTGGATGATATACTATTAGCTAGGAATAATTTAAATTCAATTGTGGCTATTAAGAAATGACTATCCTTGAATTTCAAGATGAAAGACATGGGTGAAGTAGATTACATTCTTAGAGTTAAAATCTTTAGGGATCATTCCAAGAAACTTATTTCTCTTTCTCAAGAAAATTATATATAAAGAATCCTTGAGAAATTCAATATGAAAGATTGCAAACCTATAGATATCCCTGTAAATAAGAGTAAACTATTGAGTCAAGAAATGTGCCCTGAAAATGAATATGAGAAGAAATCAATGGAAAGAATACCTTATTCTAGTGTCATTGGTAGTTTGATGTACGCAATGATGTGTACTAGACCAAATATTTGCCATGCAGTTGGACTAGTAAGCAAATACTAATCAAACCCCAGACAAAAACATTGGAAAGCTGTCAAGAGAATATTAAGATATTTGAAAGGCATAGTTGATTATATGCTATGCTATCAAGGAAATGATTTATGCTTGGTTAGATATTCTGATGCATATCAGGCAGGAGACCTGGATAAATGAAAATACACATCAGGATACTTATTCTTACTAAACAATGGCACCATATTATGGTGTAGCAAGAAGCAGACATACATTGCATTGTCAACAATAGAAGTAGAGTTTGTAGTGTGTTTTGCAGCAGTACAAGAAGCTTTATGACTGAAAAGATTTATAGAATATTTAGGGATTTATGGTGAAAATTCTAACTCCCTCCTGATATACTATGACAGTCAGGTAACTATTGCCTATACAAAGGATCCAAAGTAGCATAACAAGACTGAGCATATTGATACAAAGTATAATTTTATGAGAGAAGCTATAATGTAGAAAAGGATCATAATTCAATACATTCCTATGCAAAAGATGATAGCAGATCTCTTTACTAAGTCGATACCTAGAGATGTGTATGTTGAACATGTAAAATCTTTTGGTATGCGTAGAATGTAATCAAACAATTTTCAAATTGAAATGAATAAAGTATGTTTTATTTAATTGCAAATGTCATAATATGTGTATAAGTATGCAAATTTCTAGTACATCATATAGGTTGATCAAGTTAGTTCTTTCACATGAACAACCACCTTTGACACTTATGAGAAGTGGGCAGAGATGAGATATATGTTCACCAACATAATGATGAGAAATGTTATGTTTTTGATAGAAAAGTAACATAAAATAAAATATGTTGCCTCAACAAGGTAAAGTTAAGATGAGATTCGAGATTCAAACATGGATCGACTTATGGATTCTCCCACCTTCCACAATACTTATAGCCAGATAATGAATTCTTCAAATACTGACGTCAAAAGGAGTTAAATGATGTAGAAGAATTCAGGTTAGGTATTATATGTGCCTAAATGAAAGTCTGTACGGTGATACTAATAAAATTGACATACGCCATTGTGCTATAAAGGAAACATTGTAGCATGTGATTCATACCACATATGCAAAAGAACCACAAATGGGAAGCAAGTCAAAGATCCCTAGTTCATTGTTGCGTGAGTCCCAGAAAAGAAAATTATTTTCATAGATACCCTTTGACTTTGAAAATATCATGGAGAAATGATGCAGTATTTGTTACCTTAGTATGTATCTTATGATTATGATATATATAGTCCAAAAGGTATAATGCTAGGAAGCAGGTGTTTCAAATCAAAGTGATATGTGAGTGAAAGGAAGATTTCCCAACATATACACGATTATGCTAGTGTTTGAGATATGTTTGTTATGAAGTTAATTTTGGTAATATCATAAGCGTGGACACTACGCATATGTAAATGCCAATTTAAGTTTGCAATAAAGCTAATGAGGGATCAGATTTGCAAATGAAAAGTGTATATAGGAAAATCTAGGGGATCTGAGGCATAATATAAATATATAAAACATAGGGTTGTTTTATGCTGATTCACCTAAGATGACATCATGCTTATATGATCACGACAATGCATCGAGTATGAAAACCCAAAAAGAGATTAAGGTTATATGATGTGGCTCATCCCATTATATGTGAGTGGGAAATGATGAATATTGGGACACCCATAATGGGTGACCCACATCATCATAATTTAAATTGTAAATTTAAATTTAAAAGAAACAAAATCAATTTTTGATTATTGATAAAAAAGTAGGTAAAAGAGATAATTACCCATATGAAAAAATAGGGGAGATATCCGCCCATAAGAAAAGAGTGAGAACACAATCAAAAAATTTATTCATAGAGCAAGAAAACCTTCCCTCTAGAAGTGGTTTTTGGTGAAAGTTGTCATGAATAGAAAGTAAGAGCTCTTAGTGATTCTTGGCTACCATGTGAAATTCTATGATCTTGTTTATAGAGTATGGTTCTATTTCATGCATAAAGAAGTTAGCTTAAAAATTATTGACCTGATTAATAAGTTATAAATTAGTTTTTTGAGGTGTTTCATGCATTAATTTATTAAAAAAATAAATTCTGATTTAATAAATTATTTAAAATAGCTTTTAAATTATAAGTTGCAGCTTCTTCAATTTTTTTAAATTTATCTTTATATTTTTTATTAATTTACAATAAATGTCCTTTATAACATAAATCTAAATATTATTTTTTATAAAATATAATTAAATTAATTTTAATATAATTATATCCTAATTTTAAATTATAAATATATAAAAATATGTATGTAAATAATACTGTCATAAAAGGTAACTAATTATATTTTAAGTAATTATAATTTTGTTATAAATAATGACAAAATAAAATTATACAAATAAATATATAAGCTCATAAAATATAATTAATTAAATATTATATTTTTATTTTAAATTTCTTAATTATATTAATATAATTTAAATTTTAGATAAATATGAATTATTTTAATTATATATCAATTTTTATTAATATATCATTTTAAAATTTCAATTAATTTAATAACTAATTTTGTAAAATACTTTTTATATGATCAATTAACTTATTAGCTATCAATTATAACTTATCAACTATCAGTTAGTTTATTAGTTACTAATTAACTTATTAGTTATTAACTAACTTATGAGTTATTTATATGAAATAAAACCTATATCTAATATCTTAAAATATTCTCACTCATCATATTACATTAGAGTCAATAATGCCTATTAAGAGTTATAATGTCTCAGTAAACCCTAATAATGACTCCTTAATGCTTATGATTTGTCTTCAAGTTTTTAATTTTTAAATTTCAAATATTCTTAATTAAGTATTTTTTATTTAAAAATATATCTCTAATTAATATTTGAAATATATTTAATTTATTTAACACTTATTTATTGGATATTCTTAATTTGGAATATATTTTTAATAAATATTTAAAAAATTAAATATTATCCTTATTATATTCTCGATATAATTTAATTTAATAAATTAAATAATTTAAATACTTTCAGATCATTGTCCAGGAGAATATTTTACAAATTAGTATCTCGAAAAAAAAATTCCCACTATTTAACTATACCAAGCCACATATATGTGTTTCCATATATTAGTTCAATAATCATTTTTTCAATTAATCTAATCCAATAGCAATATATATAGGATTTTGAGCTAATTCAAAATCTTAAAGGTACATATGTAATTGGTTTTCAAATAATCAAATGCTTTAATCATTTAAATTTAGTGATCCTTCCATTATAAAACTAAAACAATGCTTTAATTATATACATTTTTATTTTAAAAAAATCCAAATGAATAGGAAGTTTTCTTAAATATTATTAACATGCCACATTAATTCTTTACTTATACTCTTGCATAACAATCAATTAAATTGATGAAATTAATATAATTTATCTTAGTACTTACTTATTTTTCTAATAATTATTAGTCAAGTTTCTTTTAATTCATTTAAAGTTAAAATGCCTTGGTTTAAAATTTATGATCCAGTACCAAAATTTATTAAAACTATTATATCACCAAATTTTATATTGTTATATTACAATTATATTTTTAATAAATATATTAATACTAAATTATATAGTATATTGACCCTCAATTAAATCTCATTTATTTATAATTTAAATGTAATTATGTCTATAAAAGCATAATCATATATAACTCAAGATTTAGATTAATGCGTATGAAATTCCATTTATCTTAATAGTAATTATATGAATTTCATTTATAATCTTATTCAATATACTAAGTACATCTCTAAATTTGATATGACCGAAATAAGTCACATATTTCAAAACTTACAATAACATTAATAATGCATTCAACTTTATTAAAACATTGTGAATAACAATTTTATTGATTATAAATAACTTATATTGATATATTCTGTGAATTTATATTATGATTACATGAATACATATTATACTATTAATTAAACTTTTATTCAATTTTTATACAAAATAAGTGTTTAAAAATACTTATAATTATTTATATTAGAAATAAAATAATTTACAAAACCATTTGCCTATACGAGCTCATTCTCAATAATTTAAGCATAAGATTTTTTTTTATTTTACCTTTTCTCTCCTTGTGTTGACATGAAGATATTGGTACTAAGTTATTGAGATTCAAAATCTAATCCTTCATTTATCCTTTACTCACTTTCATCTTTCATTGTCTTGGACCCATTTCTTGCAAGTTGCAATATTGGGTGGGGGGCTTGGCATCCATGTTTTCTAACCCATGGATGGACAGAAAAGGATGGGAGTGAAAAAAAATAAAGTTATGTACTATTCTTTATTTTATTTGAATGTTATGTTTAATAGAGGAAAGGAAACTAGAGTTTATGATTAATTTTCTAAAGTTTTTTATTTTTTAATATTTTATATTCCTTTAAATTAGGGAATTTGAAAGGTTATTTATTTAATTTATTATTTTAACTATTATTATTTTTAATTTATATTTATATTTATAGTTTTAATATTTTATTATTATTATTATTATTATTTTCATCAATATAAAAATATTATTTATATATTTTTGAAAGTTATCTAACTTGTAAAAAATATATTTTTTATTTTTATAATAATTAAACCTAATAATTGTGACCCATAATTATTTATCCCATGCACATTCATTCTTATTTTGATCCATATATATTAACTTTAAAGCAAATGTGATTTGTGCCATTTTTTACATTATTAAATAAGGGTCATATTAAGTTAACTTATGATAATTTTTCCTTAAAACTTTTCAATAATAATTATAACATTATTATATTTTAAATTACCATGTCATTTTTCATAGAAATTTTTTTAAGAGAAAAATATTTTATAAAAAAATTTTGATAAACATTTTTTGATAAAAATTTTTAATCATAAAAAAT
The DNA here is from genome assembly GCA_020226215.1 of Sindora glabra. Lineage (NCBI taxonomy): Eukaryota > Viridiplantae > Streptophyta > Magnoliopsida > Fabales > Fabaceae > Sindora > Sindora glabra. The sequence continues at coordinate 70,970 of CM035230.1, forward strand.
TAATTAATAAATTAAAAATTTTAAATAGAAAAAATAGTAAAATTAGATGCTAATTAATTATATATTTTAGTTTAATCTCTTGTTGTCTTTCCTTATATAATCTTGAACATCTAGATAAAAGGAAGGGTAGTTATGATTTAATCCTTAATTCCTCTTCCTTCTATTCTCCCTTATTATCTTTCCTTTCCTTCTTCTTCTATTAACTCCCAACACATCATAAGAGAAAACTATCATTCTAGTATAGGCCATTATACTCCCCATACACCTTATCGACAAATTCTTTATTATTTTCCACATTTTCACCTTTATCTTTTGTTGTTGCTGGAAGTAGGCCAGCATTATAAATTGAGAAATGAAAACTTAGCCTATTTCCTTTTTCTCTCTTTAGCCTTCAGTTACTCCATTACAAAATTAATGGAAGCCAAATGCTAAGATCAAAATTATTCTAATTTGAAAATTAGGGGATAAAAATAAAATTTCAAATTTTAAAAAGACTAAATGCATCCATATGTATATTAGGATAGTCAAAATTGTAATTAAACTTTTTATTTGTTCTTATTACAAGATCTAAGACAAAATTGAATCTTTACCTTCCAACCGTCATTTGACCAAAGCCTCCCCTTGGACTTATGCTTATGGGATTTCATTATTAAACACAAAGATCTTTATTAATAGATGTGTGGATTATTTCACATCAAATATTTTGTGTAAATTCATTTTTCCTTAGGCTTTATTTGTTTTATTGGAAATTATTTTTTGCAAATATAGTTATAAAATATTAAAATGATGACAAAGTATTTTATTTATTTAATGTTAAATATGAAGAATTTGAAAAATTTTTTTTTTCATATTTCAAAAAAAAATTTGCTTTCCTTTATTTTTAAATTTTTAGGTATTATTTTTTGTCATCAATATAAATAATATATCATTATTTCATTAATATATATATATATATATATATATATATATATATATATATATGTAAATAATATTTTCCTATATAAAATATTTTTCGATGAAATAAATTGAATTTTTGTAAATGGAACCTCACATGGTCGAGCCCCCTCATGGTATCACAAGCTGATGATCCATATAATCATAACATAATCCTTCTTTCAAATATAGTTTCATACTGTGATTATTTAAAAAGGAATGATAATCTTCCCATTTTCATACGGAGATTACCATCGTCTACTACGGAGATTACCGTTGTCTACTTTTTCATTGGATAAAATATCTATTCCTTTGCTTGTTGAAATGAACTAGACTTGAAGGGTATTTGAGTAATTTCCTAAAAGATAAATTCCTAGAAGCATAAATCAATTTATTGCAATCCATTGCATCATCTTTCACATCTCGTGTGTACAACTACACCCTCTCCATTTGACAATAGATAAATTTGTAATGATTTTTTATAATTTAGGTACGTTTAAGTTATTTAGTAAATTTTATTAGCAAACTTGCTTCCTTTTTTAATCTCTCTTTAACATTGTAATTACTGATTATTGTACGAATGATATAAAACAAACCAATTAATTTTTTTTACTAAATATTTTTATCTTTCAACAATTATAGAAGGAATAGATTTCTCTATTCAAATGATTTTTAAAATGAATCAAGTTCTTAAATGTGTTGGAATTCTCTAATGTAGTATAAAAGGTTGTTTGGTTCGCCTCAATAGTATAAAAAATTCTATTTTCCAGGAAATAGGAAAGAACTGACTTGTTTAGTTGGCTATTATCTAGTAAAATAGAAGAAATAGGATTTCTTGAAAAGTCTTACTTCCTATAAAACATACAAAATAACTTACTCACCTCTCCCCTAGGTAAGTTCTATTTCTTGTATTATTTATGGATACAATAACATTATTATCCTAATTAAATTTAATTAATGATGACTAAAATTTATTAATTTATATTATAATAATATTAAGGATATAATAATCATTTTATTAAAGTTAAACAAAAAATATAGGAAGTTATTTTCTAGGAAATGTTACTTTCTATGTGTCAACCAAACAATTTTATATACTTCTCAAAAAATTCATATAGGAAGTTATTTTCTTAGAAGTTCAATCTTCTATACAAAGTTATTTCTTACATGAACTAAATAACTCCTAAGACATTTAGTCTTAATTTAATGTAAACAAAAAGTAGGAAAAAGAAATGGCAACATAGACATTGAGAGAGAGAGAGAGAGAGAGAGAGAGAGAGAGAGGATTTGTTTACTAGAATATAAGCAAATAGCAAGAGATAGAAAAAGAGAAAAAGGTGGAGTTAGATTATTTTACATTAAAATGACAATAGGATAAAGAAATTTATGAGAGAGAATAAGTGAAAATTTTATTGGAAGATTCACTCCTTGCATTTATTCAAAAGTCTTTATCAAACATATAATTGATGGAAATTTTTCATGAAAATTTATTCACTGTTGATCTTGACTTTCAATTGTAATATGATGAGGAGAAAGTAAAATTAATTTTATTAACACAGTATTTCATAAATACTTACCCTTTGTAGAATAAGTTTTCTCATTAATGTATTGGAGAATCCCTCCTTTAATAGTCTCTCCATCTTTATGCAATAGGATTCATCGATAGAATTGAAACCTAAAACATGAGAGATATGAAGTAAGGATTCCATATATATATATATTACTTAATCCAGGTTTTAGATCTTATCCATTGCAAGATGTAACCCTCTTTATTGATTTAAGCCTAAGTACTCATATGCCCATTTAATTATGTCACATTGAGCTTAATTAACAATAATTTTTTTATTAACAAATTATGTATAATCCATAGAAATATTAATAATTTCCTACTTAGACATACATCATTTATTAATAGTGGTTACAGAAAGAATTAATGTTAATACAAAATTGGTACTTTTATACCTATTGGTCTAATTATGATCATAGGTATCTAATAACATAAATACTATATTAGAAGTGATATTAACATCATAATATACTAGACACCCACACCTTGTTAACTAAAACTATCAATATGCATAAAATAAGATTTACATAACTTTATGTGATTATTGTAAATCTATACATAGCGAGTTCTAGCATTTACCTAATATGCCTAATAAATATGAGTACAACTATGAAATAAGGTTTAAATATTTCTATAAATATGTTATGACCAAAATGTGCACAAAAATGACAACATAACATAAAATTTTATTCATAAATCATAAATGATGTTATATATATAAACTCTTATTGACCTAAAATATAAAAAGCTTTACATAGACCCATATCATTTATGTTTTCAATAAAAATTCCTATTGTTAAGCTTTTGGTCAACGGATCCGTGAGCATATGTTCATGGAAATGTGTTCAGTAACAATAACATGCTTGTGCACCTTCTCTTTCATATAGTGATTTTTGACACTAAAATACTTCAAATGAGTGGAACTTTTGTCACTAAGAGAGAAGCTCACAGCAACAGAATTGTTGCATAAAGTGATTAAGGGCTTGGCAATGCTTTCCATAAGATAGAACACAGAAAGATAATTTTTTAATCATACAACTTGATAAGAAGCTTCATAATAGGTGATATACTTGCTTCCATGGTAGAGGTTATAACAATTGATTGCTTGATACTTTTCCATAACACAATAACTCTAGCCATCATGAAAATATACCTAGATGTAGACTTTGAATCATCTAGGCAATTGGCATTATTTGAGTTTGAGTAGCTTATAAGGCCAAGATCTCCCAATCTTTTACAGGTTAGCATGAAGTCGTTCGTACCTTGAAGGTACCTTAGAATTCTCTTTGTAGTAGTCCAATGTCTCTATTATTCAAGTATTTTCTAAGTATACCCATAGCAAATGCAATATTAGGTCGTGTATATTGGACTACCTATGATTGACATAAATAGGACTTTTTTCCATCTTTTTTTTCTTTTTATCAATTTAAGGATATTAGGCTTTTATAAACACTTCACTCTTCTAAATAGGTAAAGTAACTTAAGAGCAAGACGACATATTGAATCTTTTTAGAATTTTCTCGATATCTGACTTTTGAGATAAGTTAAGAATACCCCAAAACCTATTATAAAGTATCTCAATACCTAAAACAAATAAGACATTTCCTAAGTCTTTCATCTTAAAATGAAGTGACAGTAATTGCTTTGTCTCAGTTAGTAAGTTTAAGTCATTGCTTGCTAGGAGAATGCTATCCATGTATAGGACCAAGATTAGAAAGTTACCAATATTTGTCATTGTATAAATACACTAGTCTGCACTGTTGTCCTTAAATTTGAGAAAGGTAACTGTTTCATAAAACTTGGGATACTATTGCTGAGAAGCTTACTTTAAATCATATATGGATTTCTTTAATTTACACAAATGAATGATCTTTACCTTTCTCTCGAAATCCATCTAGTTATTGTATGTACATGATTTCAAATAGATCATTGTTTAAGTATACTATTTTTACATCCATCTGGTGTAACTCTAGATCAAAGTGAGCAATAAGAGTCATAATAATTTTCAAAGAATCCTTCATTAATACTAATGAGAAAGTTTTTTATAATCCGTTCCTTCCTTTTGAGTATAGCCTTTAGCCACAAGCTTAGCTTTATATCTCTCAATTTGCCCATGAATGTTATGCTTAGTCTTAAAGACCTATTAACATCCAATCAACTTGTAATTTATAGGCAATTCCACAAGATCCTATGGTTAGTTTTTATTCATTGAAGCTAATTCATCCTCTATTATAGTGATCCATTGAAAAGAATTAGAACTAGACACTTCCTAAAAGAATGTAATGGAATCAGGATCTTTATTCAACTTATACTTATGTTCTTGCAAATACACCATGTAGTTGTTTGATATCATTGGTTTACGCTTTCTAAGTGACCTCCTCAAACAAACTTTGATATAGAATCCTCATCTTCCTCCAAAGGCTATATTAATTCATGCATAGAGGACTAGAAGATGAAGAATTAGCAGATTAGGACATTAAGGGAATGACTACTCTTTCTTCTCTAAAGTTTGTAATCTATGGTGTCTGACTTTCACTGTCTAACTTATCTTCAAAATAAATTGCTCTATCAGATTCAGTAACCTAAGTAGTGTGAGTTGGATAATAAAACCTATTACCTTTAAAACTGACACAAATTACTAGTAATCATTTCGTTATTGCCAAATCGATTGAAAATCAATCTTTCAATGAATAAAGGAAAAAAGAGTTTTTTTATTTATTTTACCCCTTTCTTTCCTTATGCTTTATACTTAGAGATCCTAATATGAATCGAAATCATTAGCAAGATCTGAATTTGTGGAAAAATACATAATCCATAATCAAAATCGCTACTTATGCAACAAGGAATTTTACTACCTTGGGACAGTTAGAGTTACTACTGCTGTTTACCAGGGCTTCCATTCAAAGCTTATAACACTTCTCCTTCCGACCTTCCAGCACTGGGCAGGTGTCAAACTCTATACACCGTATTACCACTTAGCAAAGTCCTGTGTTTTTAATAAACAGTCGCTACCCCCTGGTATGTGCCGCTTTCCTAATCAAAAGATAGGAGAGCACCCCTTCTCCCGAAGTTATGGGGTCATTTTGTCGAGTTCTTTCGACATGGTTCTTTCAAGCATCCGTATCTTATTTGTGGCCTTCTACTGCTTGTCTTAATTCACAACCGAGCTGTTTGCATGTTCCTAAACTAATAAGAAAGTCGTAAATTCAAATTAAAGAACACCAAAATGGAAAAATGGAATAGATATGTATCTAGGGATTATTCATTTCAAAGTGAATTCTCCTAGATACACAATACACATGGCATGATATTTTATTTCACAATCGAATCAATTTAAAAAAGACCTAAAGTTAAGGATTTTTCGATAGGTGATGTCACTCCAATACCCAACCAAAGGGTTTTTTTCATTTTCCTATTTAATAACTCATAATCCGATCTTGGTAACAAAATATTTGCGATGCCTACATTGCTTTCATTCTGCGGCTAGATCTGTATAGAAAATGTTTCATTTTAAGCGTAATGTGATAACATGCTTCAAAACAACGAGTAGTTCTAACGAGGATAAAAGGTCTCCGCAATGATCAGGCCTATCCCAGTAAGAGATAGACCACTGTGGGAAGAGAATTCAAGGTAGAGGTACAATGGATAGAGGGCTACGGCAAGGCGTTCGACTCACACTCCTGTCAACACTTCCAAGAGTGAACCCTTGTCCTTTCCTTCTGTTCCCGGGATAAGAGTTCACGCTTATCTTTATCGAACGTTTTATGAGTCACCAAAAAAGAAAGTAGCTAGCTTATTATTCTTAAAGGAAAGCTGCCCAATAGACATAGATCTGAGCTAGCCGGGTATGAAATCATCCCTTTTATCGTTCTGTGCTTCCGTTAGCTAAAGTGGATTAGAGTAATCGAAAAATCTTACTCTTTTTTCCGTTCTTTTCATTTATTCAATCGAGGTAATTAATTAATTTAATTGAAAAGGTATGGAAGAAGGTCATCGAACGGTGGAAAGCAGAATCAAGTGATAGTACCATCTAGTTAAATTTTACTATTCATTTTTTGACATATTATCTATCTTTTAGAATTTTTGTGGAATTTTCAAACATCATTTGTGTATGTCAATAATTGTTGGAGTTATATTTGTCAAATGAAATTTTCAAATGACTTATACTATGCTATGAACAATATATGTAATTGTGTACCCACCTTTGTGGGGCTAATTGCATGAAATTTTGGTTTAATTTTAACAAGAAAAATTATTTAAAAAGGAAAGGCTATATAAATGATATAAATACCCTTGAGCATTATGTTGTTGATACAATTTGTTGGCTATAGTAGAATTGGGCATCGTGCATCTAATATACTCAAATGCCCTTCAATATTAGTGCTTTAGGGCATGATATTTGATAAAATGCTTTTTGCTGGTTTGTTTCTTGCCTAAAACTACCTAAATAACTTGCAATTTAAAAATTCTCAAAAATGAAGTTTTTAGGCTATGGAGGTTTTGGTTCTTCAAAGGATAAAGGTTTACATGCCAAAATCCCCCTTAAAAGATAGATTTTGTCTACCTACATTCCATTCTCTCAAAATTTTCAAATTCTCAAAAGTTTATCAATAGAGGTTTATGGGTACTATTCAATGGTGAGAATAATTTCTTCAATTTTTTTTTGTCTTATACAATTTCTATCAAATTTCATGGTTTTGTATTAGTTTTCTACCAAGTTTTGAGCTTTCATGATTACTGTAGAAATATCCATATGTCCACTAATTTTAAATATCATTCCCATACACAAAACCATATTTCATGGAAGAAAAATCACAATACACACACTTATATAACTGCAACAATTATGGAAGCATAAGTATGTATAACAATAAATATTGTAATAATCATTGGCATATATTTCATAAGAAGGCCAACAATATTTATTCAAAATTCCTTTAAAATTAACTTTAACTAAAAGCCAAAACCTGGCCTTGATACTAATTGATGGAAATTTTTCATGAAAATTTATTCACTGTTAATCTTGGCTTTCAATTATAGTATGATGAGGAGGAAGTAAAATAAATTAAATTAATGCTATTAACATAGTATTTCATAAATACATGTCATCCATAGAATAAGCTTTCTCACTAATCTACTAGAGAATCTTTCCTTCAACAGTCTCTCCATTTCTATGCAATAGGATTCCCTAATGAAACTAAATACCTTATACATATGAGATGTAAAGTAGGAATCCTATATATATATATATACCTCTTTTCAAACTTTACCAAATCTCTCCAGAAAAACAAATACCTTTATCTAGGGAAACTGCCTTAGCCAAGGTAAACTAGATGATAGAAGAACTAAACCAGAAACTAGGTCAAGTTCAAGTAGATGAATATGAAACACCTAGGTCTGCTAAATTTGTTACTGGGAAACTTGTAGGAGCCTTTGATAATTATTCTAAAACATCTTCAGATGATTATTAAGTAAACCCAATCAAACAAGAACCCAGAGAGGTTAATTGGAGACAACCTCAAAAAATGTATTAGAGCTACTCCTCCAGACCTAGCTTTAGAAGAATAACTCAGAATTATTCAGAATTCCTATAACAAGAATAACATCTATGAATGGAACATAGATGGAAAATCTGAATATGAAATCATCAATGTCCTTCAACAAATGATAATGGTTAGCACAACCTACCACTTAAACCATAACTGTGATGATACGGTAGTATGTCACTACCTAGTCGCAGGGTTTTCTGGACAACTGAAAGGATGGTGGGATGACCATCTTACAGAAATAGAAAAAACATAAATCTTGGAAGCCGTTAAAAGGAATAGGAATGGTGATATCCTTTTAGGACCTAATCAAAACCCAATTCCTGATATGGTTAACACCCTGATATACACAGTAGGTAGACATTTCTTAGGAGATCCTACCTTCTGGAAAGACAAATCTGCAGAACTCCTTTCCAATCTTAGGTGTAAAACCCTATCTGATTTTAGATGGTATAAAGATATGTTCTTCACCAGAATATTTACCAGATCAGATAGCAACCAACCTTTCTAGAAAGAAAAATTTTTAGCTGGACTTCCTATAACCTTAGGAGACAAAGTTCGAACCGAAATTAGAAACCTTTATGGAGAACAAATTCCTTATGACCAGCTAACTTATGGAGAGTTAGTCAGTCATGTCCAAAAAGTTGCTTTCAAAATCTGTCAAGATGACAAGATTCAAAAACAACTTGTTAGGGAGAATGCCCAACACAGGAAAGAGATAGGATCTTTCTATGAACAATTTGGCTTACCCTGCACTAAAAATTTCAAACCAAAACATAGAAGAAGAGCTAGGCAACAAATGATGCAGCCAACACCTGAACTGCAACCTAGGCCTAAACACTCTTCACCCAAAATAGATAGGAGAAGATCTAAACCTAGATATACTCCACCTCCAAACCAACCTCAAGATATCAGACCAGTATGTTACAAGTGTGGAAGACCTGGACATATTGCTAGGTACTGCAGGTTAAGGAGAAGACTAAACCAAATAGGTTTAGATAGCTCTATTTTAGAACAAATAAATAGTCTTCTTGCTGAAAATTGTTCTGACTCAGAACAAGGTTCAGAGCAAGAGGAAGAGCTGATTCAGCAAATAGATCGTCTTCCTCCAAACAACAAAATATCAGAGGAATCATCCTTTGAAGTAAATATGCTCAGTACAGAGCAGAATTTGCCTTTCGACATCATTGGTAATTATCCTGAAGGTGAAAAGAAGCAAGAATTTCTCCAAAAACTTAAGAAAAATCTGGATAAGCCTTCAAAAGGGTTTTTACAACCAGTTTCTTATAGTTTCAAAGACGTTTTAGATAAATTTAAGTCAAACCAAAATAAACCTGTTACATTATAGGATTTACAATCTGAAATAAATTTGCTTAAAACTGAAGTCAAGGAGCTCAAATCTATTCAAAAGCTCCAAGGCAAAATTTTAAATACTCTTCAGATAACCCCTGATTCTCTAATTTCTTTGAAAGGAAAAGAGAAAATCAATGGAGATGATGAGATTGAAGAAAATGATTTTATAGGGTCTATTTCCAGAATCCTAGTTCCTAAATATTTTATTTCAGTTACTTTGGAAAAGAAGGACTGGAAACTAGAAATAGTTGCCTTCTTTTATAAGAGTGCAAACATTAATTGCATTCAAGAAGGCTTGGTTCCTACCAAATTTTTTGAAAAAACCAAAGCCAAAATCAAGTCTGCAAAATTATCTGATGTTCAAATCATAAATTCTTCTTTCAAATGAAATCAAGAGTTTTTACTCGTGAAGAATTTATCCAGTAAAATCATTTTAGGAAATCCTTTTATCCAGGCCTTAGTTCCCTACAAGGTCACAAGTAAAGGAATTTCAACCAAAATTCTTGGAGAAAAAATTACTTTCCAGTTTGTCAAGAAATCCTAAGAGATTAACTTGATAGACTGTAAAGAAACTCAAATAAACTATCTTGCTGAAGAAATTTCTTATAAAAGGATTGAACAAAATCTTCAAAATCCAATTGTTTAATCAAAAATCAAATTTTTGGAAAATAGGATAATTAGCAATATTTGTGCTGATCTTCCAAATGCTTTCTGAAGCAGAAAGCAGCATATGGTAGATTTACCATATGAAAAGGATTTTTCTGAAAGAAAAATTCTTACAAAGGCAAGACCAATCCAGATGAATCATGAATTGCTGGATTATTGCCAAAAAGAAATAGATGATCTTTTAAAGAAAGGGATCATTAGGAAATCAAAAAGCCCTTGGTCTTGTGCAACTTTCTATGTAAATAAGAATGCTGAAATAGAACGAGGCACACCCAGAGTTGTAATCAATTACAAGCCTCTCAACACTGCACTCCAATGGATTCAGTATCCGATCCTAAATAAAAAAGATCTTTTAAATTGTATTTATTCGGCAAAAATCTTTTCTAAATTTGCTATGAAATCTAGCTTTTGGCAAATCCAAACAAAACCTGAGGATCGTTATAAAATAGCATTTACTGTCCCATTCAGTCAATACGAATGGAACGTAATGCCCTTTGGTTTAAAAAATGCCCCCTCAGAGTTTCAAAGGATTATGAATGATATTTATAATCCTTATTCAAATTTCATCATAGTTTATATTGATGATGTTTTAGTCTTTTCAGAAAACATTGATCAACACTTTAAACATCTCAATATATTTCTTGATGTCACAAAAAGAAATGGTTTAGCTATTTCAAAAACCAAATATTCTCTATTTCAAATCAAAATCTGATTTCTTGGTCACCATATTTATCAGGGAACTATAACTCCAATTGAGAGATCAATTGAGTTTTTTGATAAATTTCCTGATCAGTTAATCGAAAAAACTCAACTACAAAGGTTTTTGGGTTGTTTAAATTATGTTTCTGATTTCTTTCCAAACCTTTCAAATCTTATTAAACCATTGCATGAACATCTTAAAAAGAGTCCTCCTCCTTGGACTGACATGCATACCAAAATAGTTAGGCAAGTCAAAACTCAAGTCAAGAGTTTGCCTTGTTTGCAAATTTCAAATCCTACCGCGCCAAAAATTGTTGAAACAGATGCATCTGATTTGGGGTACGGTGGCATTTTAAAACAGATTTTGAATGGCAAAGAGCATGTAGTTGCATTTGCATCCAAACATTGGAATTCTGCACAACGAAACTATTCTACTCTTAAAAATGAAATTTTAGCAATGATTTTGTGTGTTCAAAAATTTCAGTATGAACTTTTAAATAAAAAATTCCTTATTCGAGTTGATTGTAGTTCAGCTAAATCTATCTTACAAAAGGATGTTCAAAATATTGCATCAAAACAAATTTTTGCCAGATAGCAAGGAATTTTTTAAGTGTTTTTTATTTTGAAATTGAGCACTTAAAAGGTTCTTCAAATTCTCTCCTTGATTTTCTAACTCGAGAATTTTTACAGGGAACAACAATAACCTAGCAAATATGAGGAAAAATAAAAAATCTAATCCTCCTGATCCAAATAAGAGAAAATCCACCGCTGAGGAAAAGGTCAAACAAATAGCCACCTCCTCCACCAAATCTAAGCCCAAATCATCCTCATCATTGAGACCACTTCAAAATGATGATTTCCAAATAGAGGTCCTGCAAGCTTTGGCAGCCTCAATCCAAAAACCTCTTAAGTTAGAGAAAAAATGTTGGGCTGATATAGCCGAAGAAGACCAAAAAGCCCAGGAATTGATCCTGAACCAATCTGACATTCTGAAGGCCATAGCCAATCAGAAGAATAAATTACCAAAGCAGGAACTTCATCTAAATTTATAGTTCCAACTCCCTCCAAATCTTTAGCAACAAAACCAAATACCACCAAATATGTTAAAAAACCAAATCCCTAGAATCTGTTATACACAGAACCAAAATACTGGGCCAACAATCCTTTAGACCTCATTCCAAAGGTCTTTCCCAAAAATTGGCATTTTGTTCCAAAATCCTTTCTCCATACCAGAGATTTCTACCAGCATATCCTAGTAAACTCTGGCTCTGTGTTCATTGAACATAAACGGAGCAAAGAAAACCCTGATTTGGTAACTCACTCAAGTTTCCGAATTCAGAAAATCATTACTTCACAAGAATGGGGCTTAGAACCATTCAAAGTGAAAAAATTTCAAAAATCATTTTCAACAAATCTGATAGGGTATTCATATTGGGACTACCAAGAAGCTTGGATGAATACACTATTTTTCCAAAACAAAATCAATAAACATTCTTGGCTAATTTTCTTTTTATATAATGCCAAGTATCAAATTCCCAGTTAGTTTATTAGATGGTGGAACATCTTCGGACCAATTGAAGAAATTCTTCCAGCAAATATTAAAAAGGGATGGGAAACTTTTCGTGATAATTTTAATTACGAAAATCAAGAAAAATTTCCTATCTTATTACAATTTTTCCTTAGAATTGGCCTCCTATGGTGCTATTTCTGGGAATATCATCTTGTCCAAAATCCTGAAGGAAACTATCCGATTTTTCAGAGAATTGGTTTAGTTAAATGGTGGGCAAACTTTAAATATTTTTACATGGCAAAGGAGCCTCAAATCAAAAAATGGTTCAAGAAACATCCTGAGTTCAACAAAGACCCCAGGAAAGGAACCAACCAATTCCTCCAGTCCAAGTCAAATTTCATGGTAGCTCTTGCAACTGCCTCAAATCTAGATGAATGGCTTTCAAAGTTAGAAGACATTCGTTCCATGATGAAATCTAAAGCTGAGGTGAAGTCTCAAGTTGAGGTGAAGTCTCAAGCTTCAAGCAACTCTCCTGCCAAATCTGAAGAATTAGAGGATTCTGAAGAAGACTATGCACAGTCAAATGAGGACGACTGTTACGGCATTGATCTTGACGAAGTCAGTCCTGAAGATCTAACCTGAGCCATCAGATGAAGAAGTTCAATCTGAGCCCTTAGATGCAAATACTGGAGTCCAAGTCAAGACTATTGGCACTAGAAGACAAATTTCGGCAGCCGGTGGAAGCAGCATCTTTGGATTCCCCGACAAATTTGTAAACTTTCTGTCACCTTTTACTTTCGGTGACTTAAAGTCAATTATCCTATAACACTTTTACTGTTTTCTTTTCCTGTTTACCCACGGGTAAAAACTGTAGAAGTGTACTGTAGGAATGAAATATTTGCCTATTTAAAGGCAAACCAAATGTACCAGAACCAAGCAATTCTTTATGAAAGCCTCTTATAAGCTCTCGATTTTGCTGGTTCTCTTCCTCTCCTTCTTTTGTAAGTTTTATATTTCTCTAATAAAGTTTTTTAATTATATTTATTATTAATTAGGCTTTGTGTAACATAATTAAATAAGCAAATATGTATTTGAACTAAATATTGATAAAGTAGATTTGAATTTTGTGATGGATAGGATTTAGAATCTAGATTAAGTAATATATATATATATATATATATATATATATATATATATATATATATATATATATATATATATATATATAATAAGTAATTAGGTTTTAGGTTAAAATGGAACAGCAAAACATGCTAATCTTTTTATAAAAGTGTGGGGTTGGCAATTATTTAAAAATCCCTATTTCAATGCTTCATAATATAGAAGATGTATAATCGGAACTATTAAATTTAATATTAAAGGTATAGAATTAAGAAATAAAATTATATAATTTTTTAAGTAATCATATGATTATTTTAAGTAATTATGTTGTATTTATTAATATTTTAATATTAGTCATTAATATAATATTTAATAATAAATCATTAACCAATAAACAACTCAATATTACTTTAAAAGTCACATTACCTAATCGAGCTTCTTAGAAAAGCTTCCATTGCTTCCCGATCGTCCAAGAATATTCTCAAACTACTCGACTTCAATAGCAAATACAGGAAGGGAAGAAAGTGAATTGAGTAATCAAATAATGGTAATGGTATATCTATTATATCAGCATATTATTAGTTTAAATTTTTAAATTTTATTCATTTATATAATATAATAAATATTATATAAAATAAATAAAATTTATTAATTTAAATTAATAGTATATTGACGTAGTCAGTGCACCGATAGCTTATCTTATCAAATAGAAGAGGGGGGTTGAATCAACTTGGAGCATGTTGGTGTGCTGGAGCAATGTGCACCGCTAGAGGCCGGGGCACAACAACGTTGTGAGTATTATAACAGGTGTATACGTATATGTCCTAATAAGGAGGTGGGATATATTACCTTAATTAAAAATTTTCGGTTGACTTAATTATTGGTAATCAATGAAAACTTCTTTCATATTTTATTTTATATTTTAACCTTTCACTGTATTAATTTTATGGCAAAAGCCCATCACAACTATTAATTGTATTTAATTCTAATTTACCCATTTTTTAGTACACATGTCTGTTTGTTAATTATCATCTCTTTTCCCGCACAATCAACAGTTTTTTATTTTCTCCATCTTTTTCCTTTCTTTTTTCTATTTTTCAGTCCTTCATTTCCATTTTTTTTCAAATTTATCTTTAAAGTAATATAAACATAACATAAAATTATTCATACCTTAAATAATAACATCAGAAAAAGGCATAAACATGAAATAATATATTTTATGTTTATCATAAAAATATTTTATATAAATTAAAATTTTAATATAATTAAATTACTTAATTATATTTTTTATTTTCAACTCTTACTACTTTATAATTTATACATTATTTCTTTCCATTCTATTTGTTTTATTATATGTTTTTCTTTTGCTTTTTTCACACCTACTCCTTTTGTTTACTGCTCAATCACTAATATTAATATCAAAAAATAATAACAACATAAAATAACAAGAGATATTTTCTTTTTATAATATTTTAGATAGGTTAAAGATTTAAATTGAATTATTTAACAATATTTTATTATTACTTTACATTTCATAGATGGCTTCAATTCTTTTTATTTTCTTAATTGCTTATTTATTCAAAATTTGTCAATATTTTAATATTAGTTTTCAAATATTATATTTCAAAGTAAATGTATAGTAATCAGTTAGGATTTTTCCAAAGTTTTAACTGATAGAGTACTAATTTATTTTTAGTTTTTCAAAAATAAGTCAAAACTTTCATATATATGTATATACATATATATGATTACATATTTCATTCTTTTAATAAAAATGTTTTAAAATTGTTATCAATTTTTTCACTAGGGGGGTATACAAAAATAATAATTGAACTAATTTATTAAATATTCTATTTTAATTAAAAAATCTGAAAATTGAAATTAAATTTATTTATTTACTGTCAATATTTCTTATAACATTTTTAAATACTATATTCCAAATTAAATATGTATTAATAGAAATTCTATCAATGTTGATTTATTTTTAACTAATATATCTTAAAAAATAAATCAAACCTTTCAATTAAGAAAATGAAATAACCATGTTTTCTTATTTAATAAAATCTTAAACTTGAGATCCAATTTCATCTTTTTACTTTGTGGAGAACTTATATATAGTAATAAAATCAATCTCTTTTCCATATCCTTATTTCACAGAAAGTAAGTAGTATACATATTAAAAACCTACAATTTATAAATTTAAATATATAATCATAAATAAATATGATAAATTAGATTTCAATATTGTTATAGTAATTTTTAATATGAAATTAATTAAAATTTATTTATATACATAATAATCAATTTAAATAAAAATTAATTTATAATTCGTATATCGTACTAGCTTATCATTTAGTCCAAGTTACAAAATTGACCAAATTTGAGGTCTTCAAAAGGGCTGTCAAACAACTATAAGGAAAATGGGAGCCAGCATATTTCTCTGATGAAGATCGTCACAAAATTAGCTTCTTGTACAACAATATCAACTTCATCAGTATAGAATCCAATATCAATATATATTCACAGATTGGAAATTATTTAAATTTTATCTAAATTAAATATTATTCATATAAATAAAATTTAAGTAAATTAAATCATTTAAAAAATAAAATATATTATTTTTATTTTTATGAAATATTGTATTTATATTATTTAATAATATTAGTGTTTGATTTATGAATAATAAGAGCTGATATAAAAAAGGATAAATATGTATGAAGCAAATAAAAAGAAGAAAAAATTGTGTTAGTTATAAAATAATAAGAGTTAAAAAAAGAATATATAATTAACAAATCCAATTAAATAAAATTTCTATCTTATTTATAGTATTTTTATAATAAAAATATATCATATTATACATATACACTACTCAACCATGTTTCAGCCGTAAATAATATGAATAAATATAGAATTGTTAAAAAGTATAGAAATGGTATGTGAGTTGTTAAACTATAATAAAATTTTAATTACTATATATTTAATTTAAAATATTTTATGTGAAAATTAATATAAAAATATTGAACATGTTTAAATAAATTTATTTGATTTTATTTTCTTAAATTTTTATTAAAAATAGAATATGTAATTTAATTCATTCAAAGTAATAAATAAAAGGAGAAGATAATATGTCACCTATAAAATAATAATAGTTAAAAAATATGTAATTAATTTCAATTAAATAAGATCTTTGACTTATTTAAAAATTTTATGATAAAAAATACATTGTATTAGATTTTTTAGGTATAAGTTTAAGGTTTTGTGGTATTAACATTTAAGTTATAAATAGTAAAAGAGAACATGTAAGAGAGAGAGGAAAAAATGTAATGAAAAAAATAAAAAAATGTTGCATTAACTATATAAAGTAATAAGAATTATGTAATAAATTAATTAAAAAAGGCAAAAATGTGACATCAGCAAAAAATTCATCTAATTAGATTTTTGGAAGAAATAATATTAAGAGTTTGTAGAATTATTTTGCAGCAATTAGAGTGGGAAAGCAAGTTAGAAGTAGTTAAGGTGTCAAACGAGCAGGCCAAACGAGGTTTACACAAACTTTGATCCGTTATGAATTGGCTCGTTTAACCCACATGAGATTTTAAGATTCCAACAGAGGCAGTTTTGTTCACTATTCAATTTTGAACTTGTTTTTGTGACTTGGTTATTGTTCAAGTTGTAAACCTCACCTAAAAATAGGTTTGTAAAAATTAAGCTAGGAGACCCCTTCTACTTTAATTTAGTAACATTTAAACCTTAATTTCATAATACTTTAATGCAATAATTGTTTATTCTACACATAACACATTATAATTATCAAAAAAATAATATTCAGCAAAGGCAAAAAGACTTGAGTTTCCACTTCTAATCAAATTGTTTCCAAACTTTTGGTAACTCCTTCTTTGGGCAAACCTGAGATTGATAGATTGTTCCTTCTTCCATCATCTATATATCAAACAAAATAAAAAAGGCACCAAATTTTAGCATATTTTATAATCTATAAAACCAAAATAGTAGAATTATTTTACCAAAAAAAGCACAATTGTTGTGATAACATGATGCATGCAAGTATATAAAATAGGAGGAGAATAATAAAGTAGAAGGAAAATGAAAATAAGTAAGAAGCACTTGCCAATAGTAAATGCTATTTTGATTCAATTTTAACCAATAGTACCCATTTTGATTCAATTTTAACCAACTAAACTTCAACCAACTAGCAAATTAGATTAGACCAAAACACATGGAAACCCTTTTTATTAGTTAGCTAACAAACCTAATCATCCAATATACAACTAAACCATGTTGCCAATATGAATTTTGTACTAATTTAATATCATAATTTATTTTCCTTTTTCTCATTTGAGTGTATTGACAGTAATTATGTAATGTCCCGAATTTTCAATTCTATTATTTGAATCTTTAATTTCTGAGGCCGTAGAAACGAAGAGCATGTTTGAATTATCCTGGTGGGTGAATCTCAAGTTGAAAGGAATTAAGTGTAAGGGTAAATAAAATTTTGAAGGAAAAGGATAGTAGGGAAAGAATTAATTTCCCTAAATAGTATGAATGATCAGAGGAGGTTAGGAAACCCTAAAAAGGGAAGTTGTCTGAGTCTGAAAGTGTAAGGAATTTTAAATAGACAGAAACCCTATGGACTAATTTGCAAAAGTGCAGAATCGGGTGTGGTTAAAGTGAAAGTAATTAAGGATTTGGGATCTAATGTGAATAACTAAGAGTTTGGGGTGCAATATGTGATTTTAATTAGTGTAACCAATGGATTTATGACAAGTGTCATTATTAGAAAAATAATGGCAAGAATACCCTTCTTAATTAGTGAAAAAGGACTAAAATACCCTTGAGAATCTTAGAAATGACCAAATTGCCCTAGAAGCTTCTTGAAAAGTCTTCTCTCTTCTCCTTTTTCAAAAAAGCTGCAGAATTTCTCCATGAAAGAAGCTTAGACGTGAGAGAGAGAGAGAAGGAAGAGAGAGAAAGTTTCTCATAGCTTTTTCACCTAAAAATAGTGAGATTCAAGCTAAGGTGTAGAAGGGAAATTTGTTCTTCTCCTCAAGCTCTATCCATTGGTGTGCTTAGAGTGAAGAAAGGCTCAAGTTTGGTTAAGTTTGGGGAGTCCCAAGTGAGGATTTTCAAGTTGCACTAAGAGGTAAAAATGCTCTCCTCTAAGAGCTCTTTAATGTACTCTTCTTATTTTCTTGAAATCTTGAAGTTGGTAAAGTTAAGGGTGATTGAACATGGAGTTTAGGAGGATTTGAACATATTTGATGATGTTTTGAATGTTGTAGTGTTGATTTATGGTTTTGGTTTGGTGTAAAAACAACAAGAAATCATGGTTACACACCTGGGTTTTTAGGGTATAATGATGCATGTGTAGTATGGGCATGATGTGTTTAGAATTTGGCTAAGTTGGTGAAGTTAGAATAAGTTTTATGAATTATAAAGCCTATGAAAGGTGAAATTTTGATTGTGGAAGTGTTTGTGTGCATTTTCCCTTTTTGAGAAGCCAAAACTATGGATGAGAAAAGAAGGGAGGAAGGAATTTTAGCTGTTTAGTGTGTTTTCGGAGGATCAGCAAGGTACACGGGGTAGAACACGGCCCGTGTTGTACCCCGTGTTCCTCGTCGAAGCTGATCAGTGTTCTACACGGGGTGCAACACTCCCCCGTGTTTACCTCAGGACTGAAGGGCAGTGATGTACACGGTGTAGAACACGGCCCGTGTTCTCCCCCGTGTTCTTCTCTGATTAAGCCAGTGAAGCCTTGAAGCCATCCAGTGAGAAACACGGCCCTGAACACGGGGTATGGTACCCCCGTGTTCTTTGCTGAGTGATCTTTTTGGCTTTAATCCTTCATGTTTTGCATGGCTTTGCCCTTGGATCCTTTTCTAATGTTCTTATGTGTTAGTTCAAGGTTGGAAAGTGAAGTTTAGAGCATCTAAATATGCATTTAATTAGGTGGAGAAAGTAAAGAATACATGAGGATTAGGGAAAGTGATAATGTTCTAATATAAGCTATGATGTGTATTTGTATAGACTGAGGAGTGCCATCTTGCAAAGGCAAGAGAAAGTGTAAAGGAGTTATTGGTGAGAGCAAAAAGGGACATCACATTGGAAACTTGTGAAAGGTAGCTAGCTTTATCCTTAAGCTTTGTTTTCTATTTACATGATTTTATGTGTTTTATCCATTGTATGAAATGAGAATGATATTGCAAGTGTTGTGGCACAACCCGAGAAGACAGTAGAATACTGTGATTGGCCTATGGCTCGGGACCCTCAGGGATAATAGTGCATTGTTGTGTGTGGTACCTATGGCCAGGGACCTCGGGAAGACAGTGTGATACTGTGTTAGGCCTTTTGGCACGGGAACCCCGGGAAGACAGCGTGATGCTGTATGAGGCCTGAGTACGATTGTTTGTGATGGCCATCTAGACATTGTGATAAATCCTTGAATGGGATTGATGAATGTTGTGAATTGCTGTGTGTGTGATGCGTGTTTCCTACAATAGTAAAATATTGAATATGTTGATGAATGATTATCGAATTTCGAAATGTATGTTTTAATTGCTTAAGGATCTGGAATGGCTTGAAATGTTTTTATGGTAATAGCTAGCTACTGGGAAACTTTGTTTCTTATGTTTTCTGTTTGGTGACTAACCATTCCAGGTGATGCTTCCAAGGGCTCTCATGAGAAAGGGCAATAGTATTTGAAGTTGTAAATACTTGTATAGTTGATGACATTGTATATGATGGATGTACAATTTGTAAAGTTGAACTTGTGAGTAATTATATGGCTTTTGATCATATGTATGAAGTATAGAATTTGAGATATTCCGAGTAATTTGGAGTAAATGACATTTTAGTATGCGTTAATTACCTACTAAGTGAGGGTTAAGGTGTTAATAAGTAAGGGAGTTACAAATTATGTATCCCTTTAAAATAATAATATTTACAATACCTATACTTTTATCCATATTGAAATATTTCCTTTCTTAAGTGCCACATAAAATTACTTTTTATAGTGTAATTTTCAAACTAGTTTGCATTTCTAACTTTTAAAGGTTTAGTTTTAAGTGAATTTTACATAATTACTTATAAAAAAGATCAAATATGTTAATGATATAGTTTGCCATGACATTTTTCATTTTCTTTATTGTTGAATATGTATAAATGAGAAATAAAATTATATAACTTATAAATTATCAAGAAAGAAATTTCAACTTATATGAAACCACAAAATAGTGATTAAGGTATACAAAAAGACTTACTAAAGTGAAACCAATACTAATTTTAAAAAATAGATAAAAATTTGTTAAGAAAAGTAAATTTTAAGGAAAGAACATCATGCCTAGAAGTTGATAAAATCTTTGCAAGCAAGAAAAGCTATATTCATTGAAGATAGCTTTGGTGGGTTAAGTATGGAAATCTTAGTCACAATCCTTAAGGAACCTTCACTTCTTGCATTGATGTTGGTAATGTTAGTGCACTTAAATTATCAGATAGTTCCTAGGTTTGTATAGTTCATCAAATTTTGCAAACTTTAGACCTGTAAATAGATGCTTCAATTTATAGCTAGTATTATCTTTGTGTAATGTTGTAAGTATGTCATATTTACTTTATTAAATATACAGAATACTTATATATATATATGTAAATTTGTAGTTATGGTTATAAAATCCTAATATGCTTGTGCATAGAAAGCTTTAATTCTAGATATTTGTTGTTGTTTAATTTATTGTGAAGTTAATGATGTAATTGATATATTGAATCATATAATTTTCTTAAAGATCATTATTAAAATAGCTTTAAGGCTATGCAATGAAGATAGAAGTTGTTAGAGATAAGAAATTTAAAAGAAAAATTAAGAATGCTATAGAATCTTGTTTAAGATCAAAAACCTTTTTTTAGCATGCTAAACTTTTAAGTTCAAAAGGCATTTAACTAGTGCATGATTTAAGGTAACTAACATAAAAAAAAAATGTAAGAATAAATCCTTGATCAAAAAGTAAGGGATAGTTTTGGCCTCTTTAGTTTTTGGTAGGCAATTTTGAGAACAAAGAATTATAATATATCAACAAATGTCAAGATGTATGAAGCTTTGTATGACTTGGAATTGTAATTTTAAAAAAAAATGAATTCCAAACCCTCCACGATGCATCATATCCAAGGAACATGGGGAGGTAAGTACTTCAATATCTCGAACATAAGGTATAATGCATTATTACATATGGATACATGCATGCATTAGCATCGATCATCATCTGTCATGACCTACCTAATTGTAACCAGCATAAATCCCATTTCTAGTATCCACAACCTTATTTGACCTATTTTGGTATTGTCACATGGTTATTAATAAACCAATTAGCTTGACTATTCAATTTCTATTAACAAGATAAACATTTATAACAAAAGTTTAAGTTAACTTATTCACATGTTATTGCAAATCCAAACCATTATTTCTGTCTACACTTTATCATAATTATGGCTACTTGATCATAATACCAAGGGATTCCTTACTCATAAACAATTGGTAAAGGTTGTAGAGCTTCAATCTAAATATTTGTAAAACATTTAAGAGAAAAATAGTGAGACTTTATCTTAGTAAGTAGATAATTTATTGAATAAAATCATATCACAATCATCATTTCAATATTTGTTTCTCATCACAATTCAACATTATAACTATCCACAATTTTCAAGTGAAAGTAATAATAATATTCAACATAACATTCACAAACAAGAAATAATAACTAATCCAACTTATGCCTCCTTACTAACTTTACCCATTCATAAACATAACTTTATCCTCCAAACACGATATTCATAAATAGGTAACTAAATCTGCCTCATTCAACATATCATCATTAGAGTATATGAATTAATTTAATCATAAAAGGTTAGCATAATCATACAAATTCTTAAATTAAATTGTTTAGGTTATCAATCAACTAAATACAAAGTATACCTACATTGTCTCTACACATCACCACTTAGCACATTTCAATGAAAAATAATTTAGGTATTTAAATATGATACTCTAGTGTAAGTTGCCTTGTAAGAGAACATACTTAAGTATAATACTCAAATATTTGAAGACAAAGGCTAAAGGAAACTTTCGTATTTGAGTATGGTACTTGGATATAGCCTTCAAAATAGTAAGGCTTGCATTTAAGTATTATACTCATATACTTAAAGGCAAAGAGCAAAGAGGCCTTCATTATTCGAGTAGGATACTCAAGCACCCAACCATTATGTTTACACATTAAGTAATACTCAAGTATCATACTTAAATATGATTTTGTAAATTCTTGAAGTTAATTTAAAAATGTAGATTTCTAGCCAAATGCAAATCTTAACCTCATATGTAGCATTATTCACTCATTATACGCCATACCATATAGCTATTTACAGTGTTTCTAGGTCAAAAAATATTATTTCATTATAACAACACCTTCATTTTATTTATCAAAGAACTTAAAAATTAACTATCAAACAAATCCAAATTTAACATTTTCATCTGTTTCCAAGTAAGTAGATTATCTACTAACCTTTGATTTAGAATAGTGGAGGAGATTAAAGTAAGCTTAAAAGTTGCAATTCTCTACCTAACAAGAATTCATCAAGAAGGATTAAAACCCTTTTTCCCTAAATCCCTAATATCATTTCATTAAAGAACCAATTTCAAAGTCTATTCTAAGAGAATTACCTTGATTACAAGAAAGTTTATGACAATTTTGAAGAAGCAATCTTAATTTCCTATTGGACTAACTTAAGATGAAGTAGGAAATTTTGGAGAGAGATAAAAAGGAGAACTAGTTTGGCTACTACACTAAAAATAAAGTAGAAATGTAGGTTGTTAGAAGTTTATAGGCTATAGGGGAAAATATTAAGGATAATTTCAAAAAATGTCTCTTTAAATCTCTTCCACATATCCTATTTGAAATTTGACTTTACACTAACTTATGTTTAACTTAAGTACAACCAATATCATCATAAAATTCTATTCTTTATAATTAATCCCTTACTTTAAACCTATTAATTATATTTCTTATTTACCAATACGTATATGAAATTTTTAATTAATTGATTAATTATAATTATAATTATAAAATATTCAAGGTGTAGTGGTTCTTCCTTCTTTTAAAGTATTCATCCTTTAATTCTTAGAAATTAATTATCAAATCTATGATTTATATAAATTTAAAGTTTAAACAAAAGGTATAGATAATTTTGCTTCATCTTTACTTCAAATTCCTAAGTAACTTCTTCAATCCTATGTTTTTCTTAGTGAACCTTTGTAAATTTATTTTATATCTGAGTTTGTAAATTTGATAGTCCAAAATCTCCATTGGCAATTCTTCATAACAAATTTTTAAATCTAATTGAAGTAATTTATGCTAAATAACATGGGAAATAGTAGGCAAATACTTATGAAGCATGGGAATATGGAATATTGGGTGAATGATATGTAATTCACTTAGCAAATTTAATCGATATGCAATTAATTTGGCATGCTAGACAATTAGAAATGGATTGATGAATCATCGTGCAAGTTTTCCTAATTTGTCAAAGTACATTACTTCTTTCATGAAAGAAACTTTTAAGAATACCATGCCCCCCTCTTGAAACTTCAATTCCTTTTTTTCTTTTATTAATGTATGATTTCTAACAATTTTAGGTAGTTTTTTTTAACTAACATGCAACTAATTTGATATGGAATACTAGATGAATAATACACAAGTCACTTAGCAAATCTAATTGATATGCAACTAATCTAACATGCTAGATAATTGGAAAAGGACTAATGAATTGTCATGCAAGTTTTCCCAATTTGTCAAAGCGCATTACTCCTTTCATGAAAGAAACTTTCAAGAATACTATATTTCTTTCTTAAAACTCCAATTCTTTTTTTCCTTTCATTTGTGCATGATTTTTAATGATCTTGGGCAGTTTTTTATCTTGTCTTGAATGATCTTTACTCTTTTTAATGCATTTGAGACAAGATCAAGTCCAAAGAGCTTGGCTTCTCTTAGTTTAAACCACCCTACTAGGGATTTTCATCTTTTGTCATACAAAGCTTCATATGGTGCCATCTTATTGGAGGATTGGTAATTGTTATTTTGCGTAAATTCAATCAAAGGTAAATATTTCTCTCAGCTGCCTTCAAATTTAAGAGTACATAATATATCTTTTAGAATTTGTGTGTTAAATTTAGATGGCCCATCTGTCTGAGAATGGAAATCAATATTAAAGCACAACTGTATTGCTAAGGCTAATGAAAAGGATTTCCAAAAATGGGTTGTAAATTAAATGCCTTGATTGAAAATGATAATGAGAGGAATCTTATGTAAAGGAGTTATTTTATCAAGGTATAACTAAGTACATTGTACTACAGAATAATTAGTTTTAACTAGAAGAAAGTAGGCTATCTTAGTTAATCTAGCTACCATTACGTATGTTGAATTAATCATTTTTTGAGTTTTAGGAAGATTGACTAAGTAGCCTATGGTTACCCTTTTCTATAGGGCTACTCAAAAATTCCTCACCCTCCAGAAATTGATTCACTTAAATTGAAAATGGTTGGTTAGTGATGGTTTAATAGCTGTTGTTGGTTGATTGTAGATGTAAAAGTATGGGGCTATTATTTTACCGATCTATTATAGTCTATAGATATATAAATCGTCGAGGATGGAACTAATTGAAGGTTACAAAAGATAACATCATTTGGTCACCTGATGGCATGCATTTTGAAGAAGATTCCAAAAGACATTAAATGCATTCCTCAGTATTCAAAATCCCTAATTCACACTAACCCTAATAGAGCTCCACCATAGATTTACTTAGTAATTATATCCCATTAGCCACTTACCAACATCAGCAACCACCATTTAGTCAAAACCATCCTTCCCTATAACTTAGATTTCCATTAGATAGTTAAAGACATCTAACCATAGCATTGGTTTTTTAGTATTTTTGCAAGTAAAGTTTATTTGATTTATTTCTTTTTTGAAGACCTTAGATGCTTCATATGGTGGTGATTTAGAACTTTAACACTAAATTTCCAACATTATGTGATTGCACTATGCTCTTGCTAGTTGTTCCAATCTAAAACTATAGGGGTTGCTTTGTTTTTAATTTTAGGGTTACATGTTGAGCCTATAGGGCATTTTGACTCTAAGGCTTTGTAAATTGATTTTTCAAGTGGCAATATATATTAGATACAAAGAATTTCTGACTCAAGTGAATATACATAGTTATACATAACATGTTTAGAGAAAACTTAAGAATTTGTTCTATCATCTATGATGTGGGTATAGTCACTTTATGTCTACATTTTGTTTTTGTAGTTTATATAGGTGTGATTAGGTTTCAAGGAGTTCTTTATGCATATTATACATAAATAGCACTATATGGAAAACTATTATGTATTTGCATATTCATAAATAAGTTTAATTGTGAACTTGGAAAAAGATGGATATCATTTATATTTAATACCATATTCTAACAATAAATATGTGGGAGGGTGTTAAATTATAAGATAAATCATTTTTTTCCTTATGATTCTATCAAAGTTTAGAAAAATGATCACAGAAAAACACATTGCCTATTTTATAGTTTTTAATCAAGATTTCCTTAATGAGTCATGATAATGTTGTATATTTAACTCAATTGGGTATTAAGCTTTTGTTAATGCATTTTTCTACTATTTTTTACTCCTTTATGTTAAATTTCCCTGATTATTGTAATTAGATGATGATTTTTTATGGTACAGAGTTGACACAAATCAAGTTATTAGGTTAACATGGCTTTTTTAGAGTTGTTGAACTCTATACATATGATACTACTACCACTAGTAAAGTTTATGGCAATTGGCAAACACAGCTTTTGATCTCTGACCTTTGGTAATTTATTTTTGTTAGTTGCTTACATTGCACAAGAGTATATTTTTAAAAGATAGTCTATTTTGCCAAAAAATTTTATGACAAACTTAAATTTGAAAAAGTTTCATTTTGATTTGTATATGACTTTGACTTAGATATTACAACTTTGTTTAATGCTTTTAATTGTGTCTAATGATTGGAATTATTGTAGACTTTATGTTTCAAGTCTGATTATATGGCTATGGTTACTTGTTTTGATTATTTGTATGTTTATGATTTATTCTAAGAATTAACAAATAGGTTCTAGCTAAGTATTTTTTATGTAATTAAGCAAGCTATAAAGCCAATTTCTCTATTTCATTTTTTTTTGCAATCTTTTTATTGTTATTGGGCTTGAATTTAGGATATTTGGCCTTAGTTTGCAAGAAAAAGTGCAAAAATTTCACCTATTAGAACCTGTTTCAACCTAATCGAATGTCTTTAAATTAATTAAGGCCGGTTCCTATTTACAAATTAGCATCAATTGGTTGATGAAAAGCATAAATAAATATGCATTAATTGAGTGACTAGGCCATTGTTAACCAGCTAGGCATGACCAATAAGCAGCCCTACTTTTCCATTTCTATTCAAGAATAAGAAAGGGTTAATGTACTAATAAGTAAAACATTTTAGCATGAAATCAAGTATGTCTCTTATCTCTACGACATCTGGATGGGTGGTATAAGAAGAACTATAAGCCTAATGAAGTAATTCATTTTTCTCATGTATAGGAGCCTAAACTTGATTTTGAAATTTAATTGTCTTTTATTCATCCATCATTAAATCTACATTTTGATATGCTATTGCTTCTTTTTCTAAAGCTAGATACCAAGAATCTTGCTTTTGAGATTTTTTTTATTCTTTTTATTAATGTAGATTGAATTGCTACTTTAGTAACTATCATCATTTGGTCTTTAACTTGAATGTTAGTTAGAATTCCTACTAATTTCTTGCTTAATGCATCAATCACAACATTTGCCTTACCTGAATGATAATAGATAGTGTAATCGTAATCTTTCAATAATATATCCACATGTGCTACCTTAAGTTTAAATCCTTTTAATCAGAGATGTATTTCAGACTTTTGTGATTAGTGTATATTTCACAAGTTTCACTATACAGATAGTAACACTGAATCTTCAATGCAAACATAGCCATTTCAAGATTATAAGTCGGATAGTTCAATTCATGTTTCTCCAACTATTATTACTTTTCCATTCTACATCAACACAAAACCCAAGCCAATTTGGGAAGAGTTACAATAAATAGAAAAGGCATTAAATCTTGAAGAAAGAGCCAAAACTAGAGTGAAAGTTAAGCAAGTTTTTAACTATTAGAAGCTACTCTCATATTTTTAAAACCATTCAAATTTTACTCCTTTATGGTTAAGCTTTGTCAATGAAGATGTTAACTTAGAAAAGTCTTTAACAAACTGGTGACGGTAGTTGACCATTTTGAGGAAGCTTCAAATTTCTAATATATTTATTAGTGTTGGCTAAGTTTGTGTTGCTTCAATTTTCTATAGGTGAACTTGAATATTTTCCTGGGATATCACATGGTCCAAGAACTTCACATTGGTTAGTTGAAATTCATATTTGGAAAATTTTTCAAAATGTTAATGTTCTTAAAGAGTTTGCAAGACTATTAAAAGATGGTGAGCATGTTCTATTTCATTCCTACAATAGATAAGGATGTCCTTAACCATGAATGCTATGAGGGCATTAGTAAGTCCAAAAGACATGATGAGAAATTCATAATGATGTATCAAGTTTTTAGGACTATTTTAGGAATGGCTTATTTTGAAATTTCCAATTGATTATATCCAAAATGTAAATCAATCTTGGAAAAGTATTTTGCATTTTGTAACTGATCAAATAGGTCATCAATTTAAGGTAATAGGTATTTTTTTTATAACTTTATTCAATTGATGACAATCAATACAAAGCCACATATTTACATTTTTCTTCTTTATAAAAAATACTAATGCTCCCGATGAAGGAGAATTAGGATAGATGCAGCCCTTATTAATCAAATTTTGCAATTACTAGAGCCATTTGGTAAGGTGGGATTAGAATTAGACCAATATTAAAAGCAAATTTGATGTTAAAATCAATTCACAATCTAGAGGTAAATTGCATGACCTTTTGAAAACATATCTAGAAATTCACAAATAACAGGAAAATTCTTAATTTCAGAGGAAGTTTGATTTAAATCCTGGATAATGGTAAGATATACTAAACATTCATTTTTAATAAGCATTTTAGCCTTGATACTGGAGATTATTCTAGTAATTTTGGAATTCCTTTCTGCTTGAAATGTAATTAGATTGGCTTTTTTCTTTAACAAAAGTGATTATTTTATTAAAACAATTCATTTGAGCATATTTTGACAACCAATCCATACTTAGGATAATATTGTAATCTACCATTTCCAAAGGAATCAAATCTATAAGTAAGATTCAATCATGAACTTAAATAAGGATTGTTAGTGTATATGCCCTAAAACCAATCATATTGGTGATTGTAATTTTGAATCATGTTATTTTAATGGCAATTTCAATTATTATATTTATATATATTGTCTGCGTAATATATTTAATTATAATAATAACCTTAGAATAATTGTATTCTTAAATGTCCCTAGTCATATATCATTGTGGATTAGGTTGCTTTGATATGTTAAGACTAGCATGTGTGAAAACTTATATGGGATATTAAGTTTACACATGAGTACAAGTTAGAGAACTTGTATACTGGACCGACCCATATTAAGAACACTACATGGATCGTTATATGAGTGTCATAAGTGGTTCTTAGTGATTATTATTAATATGGTCCTTTGACCTGAGATTACCAAGGTTCCCTACATGTGAGTTTCATATTTTGATACTATTCTATATCACTAATGGTTAAGTGAATGCAAGGGTAGATATTGGATATGTCACATATCATGCGGAGGGGTTTGTGTGATCAAGATGGGATTTGTCCCTCCTATATAACAGGAGTAACATCTATGGGCCCCTTGATTAAGTAAAGCTGAGAAAATGCATGGCCATGCTCAGATGAATTGACATGAGATGTCGATTACATTTGTTTCAGTTAGCTTACTTAGGAATCAAGAAACCTCAAGATTGGGCTATACGGGAATGACACAGTCCATGTCTCATGCTCAATCTAGATGTATAGGACAAAAGGACATAAGTGATGATCACGTGTAAAGGTTTAGTCAAATCACCGACTTTCTCATTACTTGGGTAATAATGATGTGTTGCTAGACACCAATCTTTGTTTATGATCATTAATATGATTAATGGTCATTGCCAACGTAATGAGAGCTTGTAGAGTCGCACACTTAGAGCTTAGTGAATTTGGAATTAATGGACTAAATTGTTTGGGCTTAATATTTGGGAATTCATGTTATAATTATAAGGCCCAATAGTAAGCCTATAATTATACAATGGAATAAGGCCCAAATAGGTTAGGTTTTTCTATGCACCTATTTAAATAGGCTTATTGGGTAATAATAGGATTACTATTATTCTTCACGCACCCCAAGTAAAAGCATAGAAAAACCCTAGCCACTCTCCTTGACCAAAATCTCTAAAGAGGCGTAGCTAGCACTACGAGGTCTAAGGAGATCAATTCCAATCGGTGTGTGTAGCAGACATTCATCGGTGATTCATGGGTTCGTGTGGATACCACAGAGGTGCAGCCATAAAACGTTGTACTGGTGATCTGATTTACTGGTTTCCATTCCGGTTCGTGATTTGGAAGCAGATTGAATTTGTTGCAGCGGTCAGAAGAATTTTGCCGAAAGGTATAAACCCTAATCCCTAATCTATGGCGTTCTAAATTCGCATGGATCCTTGGTGGAAATCATGCAAAAAAAATTTTATTCCGCTGTGCATGTATGATGCACGATTTCCAGCAAGGATAACAAATATAAATTCAGTAGTTATTATAGTTTTTCCTACTAGAGTGGTAACTAATGAAGGATTTGACAATCTACTAAATGCTCTAGACATCAAGGAAGCAAATTTCATGGAAATAAAGGAATGTATAACTCCTAGATCAATTGAAACATAAGTTAATAAATTTTTAACAAACAAAGTAACTACAACAATAGTATTAGAGAACTGGGCCTTCTAATGAGTTAAGGCATACACTTTAGCTTGATTTCTTGGTGGGTTTCTCCATTTGGGGTTGCCATCGCCTTTAGACCCTTAAGTCAATTGTGTGAGTTGCTAGTTAAGTTATGGATGGGTTTTGTTAAGAAACAGGATAGTTTAGGTTATAGCTTGGTGGATTACTTTGATATGAACCAGTCCAGCACTTTACATGAGCAAGCCCAAGTAGAGAAAGATATAATATTAAGTGAAGGCCCAATGACAAGAGGAAGGTTCAAAAGGATACAAGAAGGAATTGAAGCCCATATGAATGCATTCCTGGCCCAAGAAGCCCAAGTAGAAGAAAGAACTAGAGCTGAAGTGTTGCTTATCCGAGCCCATGAAATCTGAAGATATCAGGAGTGCAACGAATCTAGACACATTTTCCTAATATGGAGCATGATAAATTAGGAGATAATTTCCTAATTCGGAGTCAATGAACTTGGACATATTTTCCTAATATGGAGTGCAATGAACCTAGACATATGAGTTAATTATGAGATAATTTCCTAATATGGAGTGCAACAAATGTGGAAACATTATCCTAATATGGAGCGCAATGAATCTGAAGATGATTTCCAAATATAAGATATAATGAATCTAGACATGGAGTGTAGCAAATCAAGAAATATTTTTTCTAATCGGGAATATAATAAATAAGGAAAATCTGAGGATAATTTTTATTTTTAATTTAATGATAGTCAAAACTTTGTATTTTTCCAAATATGGCATTTACTATTTGTATTTTCCTAAGAGTAGTATAAATAGGAATCTATGTAACTCAGAATAAGCAATTCATGAATAATACACAAATTTGAGTGTTTCTTCTCCAAAGTGTGAGAATATTATCTTCTTTTGCTCTTGTGAAACCTTGCTTTGTCAATCTTCTTTTATAAGATTGGTGATTCAAATTCATAAAAGCCCTCAATTTGTGCTTCAACCCACGTGCGTTGTTGGTGGATTGATCAATTTGTGTTCGTGGTTGGACAAGTGGTCTAAGTAGTAGGTCACGTTCCTTATAGCGTTGGTTGGCTGCTTGCATTTGTTAGGTCATCGAACCACCCAAGTCAGAGCTTATCACTCCCAATTCCTTTCCTCATTTTTAAAGTGTGGCGCTCATATCATTCTTTTACATTGTTTTGATTTACTTTATTTGTTTACGCTGTGAAGATCAGGACACCCCTATGGAATTCCCTATCATTTGGTATTTGAGCTACTGGTTGACACGGTAGGCATTTAGTTTTATTCTTTTGTTCTGCAATATATAAAAAAAAGAAAAAAAATTCAAGCAAAAAAAAAGAAAGCATAAAAAAAAGAAGCAAAAGTAAAAAAAAATTTGTGAAAAAATATATATAAAAAAAAGAGAGAACAGAAATGTGAAAAAAAAGGAAAGTGATATAAAAAAAAAGACGTGACTATTCAGTTTCTTACAATTTGAAATTTCAGAATTGTTGAATTGCATAGTTAAGATAGACATTGTTTTGTAAACATAAGGAATTTCTTTACTTTCATTTATAGAACCTATCCCTTATCTTGTAACCTATTTTGGCCATCTACATTCAAGTGCTTGGTTGAAGCCGAGAAATTGGCAATTGTTGAATCACTCACAAAGATTTAGGTTGCATAAGAGCTTAGGAAGGTATTGAGGGATTAAGAGCTAGTGAGATTATCAAGAGAGGAGTGAAAAATACTTAATTGAAAGAATTTGTGAGATCAAATATTTTTTTTTCCTTTTTTACTAACATGGCAGAAGAAGGAGAACTCTTGGTGGTGAGAAGAGCACTCAACATTCAAACAATGGAGGGAGAGAACAATCAAAGAGAGAACTTATTCCACACACGCTGCCAAATTCAAGACAAGGTATGTAGTGTAATAATTGATGGAGGAAGTTGCAGCAATATGACAAGTGTTGAATTAGTAGAAAAGTTAAACCTACCACACTCAAACACAATTGTCCCTACAAGCTCCAGTGGCTGAATGAGTGTGGTGAAATGAAGGTGACAAAACAAGTGAAAATTTTATTTTCTATTGGCAAATATAGAGATGAAATTGTATTTAATATTGCACCTATGAAAGCGTGTCATCTTTTATTAGGTAGGCCTTAGCAGTATGATAAGAGAGTCACACATGATGGGTTTTCAAACTGTTATTCTTTTGTACTTCGAGGGGAACCTATAACCCTCCTTCCTATGTCACCAAAGCAAATATTGGAAGATCAAATTAAGAGAGAAAAAAAAGAGAGTGTGAGAATAAGAAAGAAAATCAAAAGGTAGAAAGTGAAAATAAAAATGAGAAAAAGCTAGAAAAAGTGAGCCAATTAAGAGAAAAAAAAGAAAGAAAAGAAAAATTGAAAGGAAAGGGAGAAAATGAGAAAAAAGGAGAGAAGAGCTTGTTGTGGCAAAAAAGAGTGAGATTAAACAAGCTTTGTTTTCTCAGTAAAACCTCCTAGTACTTATGTACAAAGAGGCTATGTTGAACACTAACAACTTAACCTCTGTGTTGCCTAGTGCTATTTTATCTCTTTTGCAGGAGTATGAGGATATTTTTCCCAATGAGGTACCTCCAGGTTTACCACCAATTAGAGGGGTAGAACATTAAATTGATTTCATTCCTAAAGCATCTTTGCCTAATCGTCCAGCATACTACACAAATCCTGAAGAGGCTAAGGAAATCCAAAAACAAGTTCAAGAGTTAATGGACAAAGGATATGTGAGAGAGAGCCTTAGTCCTTATGCAGTTCTAGTATTACTTGTGCCTAAGAAGAATGGTACATGGAGGATGTGCATTGATTGTAGAGCCATTAACAACATAACGGTAAGATATCGTCATCCTATTCCTAGGTTAGATGATATGCTTGATGAATTAACTAGTTCTACTATCTTTTCTAAAATTGATTTAAAAAGTGGCTACCATCAAATAAGAATGAAAGAAGGAGATGAATGGAAAACAACATTTAAGACTAAACATGGACTTTATGAATGGTTGGTTATGCCTTTTGGATTAACTAATACACCTAGTACATTCATGAGGTTAATGAACCATGTCTTGCGATCTTATATTGATAAATTTGTTGTAGTTTATTTTGATGATATTCTTGTGTATAGTAGAACCTTTGATGAATATGTGGATCACTTTAGACAAATTTTAGATGTTCTAAGAAAGGAAAGATTGTTTGGAAATTTCAATAAATGTGATTTTTGCACAGATAAAGTTATTTTTCTTAGTTATGTTGTAAGTAGTAAAGGTATAGAAGTGGATGAAGAGAAGGTCAAAGCAATCCAAGATTGGCCAACTCCTAACACCATTGGACAAGTGAGGAGCTTCCATGGACTTACAAGCTTCTATAGGAGGTTCGTGAAGGATTTCAGCACCTTGCCTTCCTCATTGAATGAATTGACCAAAAAGAATGTTCCTTTTAAATGGGAAAAAACTCAAGAGAAAGCCTTCAAAGCCATCAAGGAGAAGCTCACTAGTGCACCTTTATTAGCCCTTCCAGATTTTGGTAAGACTTTTGAAATTGAATGTGATGCTAGTGGAATTGGCATAGGAGGTGTACTTATACAAGAAGGTAAGCCCATTGCATACTTCAGCATAAAACTAAGTGGACCCACACTTAATTATCCAACTTATGATAAAGAGTTGTATGCATTAGTTAGAGTTTTGGAAAATTGGCAACATTATTTATGGCCTAAAGAATTTGTTATACATTCTGACCATGAAGCTCTCAAACATGTAAAGAGCCAAAGCAAGTTCAATCGTAGGCATGCTAAATAGATTGAATTCATTAAATCATTTCCTTATGTGATTAAGCATAAGAAAGGAAAAGAAAATATTGTTGTTGATGCTTTATCACAAAGGTATGTTCTTCTTTCCATGTTAGATGCTAAGGTTCTTGGTTTTGAATTTATTAAAGAATTGTATGCTAATGATGCTGATTTTGGTGAAGCCTTTAGTCATTGTAAACCAGGTGTTGGTTGGAACAAATTTTTCTTGCATGATGGCTTCTTATTTCACATTGGCAAACTTTGCGTTCCAAATTATTCATTGCATGTAATATTATTGAAAGAAGCGCATTTTGGAGGTCTCATAGGACATTTTGATGTTGTAAAAACATTTGTTGTTCTAAATGAACATTTTTATTGGCTTAGGATGCGTAGGGATGTTGAAAGATTTATGGGAAAATGTATTGTATGTCATAAAGCAAAATCTAAATTGAATCCCCATGGATTGTACACTCCCCTCCCTATTTCGAATGTACCTTAGGAAGATATTTCTATGGACTTTGTTTTAGGATTGCCTAGGTCTAAGAGGGGGAGAGACTCTATTTTTGTTATTATAGATAGATTTTCCAAAATGGCACATTTCATTCCATGTCATAAAGTTGATGATGCTTCTAACATTGCTAATTTATTCTTTAGGGAAGTTGTGAAATTGCATGGGATGCCAAGAACCATTGTTTCTGATTGAGATGCTAAATTCCTAAGCTATTTTTGGAAAACCTTATGGAGCAAGCTTGGGAAAAAGTTGTTATTTTCTACAACATGCCATCCAAAAACTGATGGACAAACTGAAGTTGTGAATAGAACACTTTCTTCTTTGTTGAGAACGATCATCAAGAAAAAATTGAAGAATTGGGATGAGTGTCTACCACACGTCAAATTTACTTACAATAGGGCTGTTCATTCCACTACTAAATATTCGCCTTTTGAAATTGTTTATGGTTTTAATCCTCTTGCACCTATTGATTTAATTCCTTTACCTTTATAGGAAAGAGCCAACATGGATGGTAAGCAACGTGCTGAGTTTGTTAAACAAATTCATGAAAAGGCACATAATAACATTGAAAGGATGACTCAACAATATGTGAATCGTGCTAATAAAGGGAGAAAGCAAATAATTTTTAATCTTGGAGACTTAGTCTGGTTGCATTTAAGAAAGGAGAGATTTCTCGAGAAAAGAAAATCTAAACTCATGCCAAGAGGAGATGGACCTTTTCGAGTACTTAAGAGGATCAATAATAATGCTTACAAGCTCGAATTGCCTGGTGAGTATGAAGTTAGTACTACCTTCAATGTTTCTAACCTCTCCCCTTATTTTGATGTAGATCTTGAAGAGTCGAGGATAACTCCTTTTCAAGAGGGGGGATGATATGAACTAGTCTAGCACTTTGCATGAGCAAGCCCAAATAGAAAAGATTTAATATTAAGTGAAGGCCCAATGACAAGAGGAAGGCTCAAAAGGATACAAGAAGGAATTGGAGCCCATGTGAATGCATTCCTGGCCCAAGAAGCCCAAGTAGAAGAAAGAAGTAAAGCTGAAGTGTTGCTTATCCGAGCCCATGAAATTTGAAGATATTCGGAGTGCAACGAATCTAGACACATTTTCCTAATATGGAGCATGATAAATTAGGAGATAATTTCCTAATTCAGAGTCAATGAACTTGGACATATTTTCCTAATATGGAGTGCAATGAACCTGAACATATGAGTTAATTATGAGATAATTTCCTAATATGGAGTGCAACAAATGTGGAAACATTATCCTAATATGGAGCGCAATGAATCTGAAGATGATTTCCAAATATAAGATATAATGAATCTAGACATGGAGTGTAGCAAATCAAGAAATATTTTTCCTAATTGGGAATATAACAAATAAGGAAAATCTGAGGATAATTTTTATTTTTAATTTAATGATAATCAAAGCTTTGTATTTTTCCAAATATGGCATTTACTATTTGTATTTTCCTAAGAGTAGTATAAATAGGAATCTATGTAACTCAGAATAAGCAGTTCATGAATAATACATAAATTTGAGTGTTTCTTCTCCAAAGTGTGAGAATATTATCTTCTTTTGCTCTTGTGAAACCTTGCTTTGTCAATCTTCTTTTATAAGATTGGTGATTCAAATTCATAAAATCCCCCAATTTGTGCTTCAACCCACGTGCGTTGTTGGTGGATTGATCAATTTGTGTTCGTGGTTGGACAAGTGGTTTAAGTAGTAGGTCGCGTTCCTTATAGCGTTGGTTGGCTGCTTGCATTTGTCAGGTCATCGAACCACCCAAGTCAGAGCTTATCACTCTCAATTCCTTTCCTCATTTCTGGAGTGTGGCACTCATATCATTCTTTTACATTGTTTTGATTTACTTTATTTATCTACGCCGTGAAGATTAAGACACCCCTATGGAATTCCCTATCATACTTAGACTATCTTCTTTTATGGCCTAATTGACCACATTGAAAATAGAGCCTATTCATTTTATTGCAAGGCCTCAAATGCTTGTCTCCATATTGAATACATCATGGTGGTTCCTTATAAAAATTGCTTTAATTTTGAGATTGTCTTTGCCAAAACTAGCAGGAGCATCCAAAAATTAAAAAAAAATGAAGGATTATTATGACCTCGCCCTTTAGAGGTACATTGCTTGCACTTTTAAGATAAAAAACTGGAATAAATTGCCTTTTTTCATTGTCGAAAATATTGAATTGAGGCATTCCTCTCACACTAGTTGAATGACTTAGTCTTTCAAATCTATTGCATTTTCTTTTGGATTAAGCCTTTTACTCTTCTCAATCTTTAATTCAATGTTTCGCTTATAATGCCTAATTGATAATATCTTCAAATATGGTGTCTTTAATGACATGAGTAACATTGAAAAAGTGATCATGGAGACCATATGTAAATCTTTTAACATTTGTTCTTTTAATGAGAATAAAATATCCTATATAAAGAGATAAATGAATAAATTGGAAACATATTCATTGATAATCATTAATCCTTGTTTTCGGTATTAAAATTCTTGGATTTAGCTTCATAAATATTAGGAAGTAAAAATTGATTAATGAAGAGTTCTTGAAAGCTTGACTAAGGATTTGTAGGGTAGATTATCTATTTTCTATAAAACTGGTGAACCAAAAATGACTAGTATCTTCTAATTTGTAGTTAATAAGTTTAATAAGCATCAAATTAGAACAAGAAAGCAATTTGTCATATCACTTAATTTGATTAATAAATTGATGAGGATCAACATCAAAGTCTATTCCATTAAAATGGGGAGGTTTCAATTTATTGAATTCATAGATGATTTAGAATTTGTTAATGAGCTCTTCTCTAGGTGGGGGTTAGTTTTATCCCTTTCTTTAATTAGAAGGGCTTGGTCCTCCTAATCCCTATATTGTTCTTGCTTTTCTTTTCTTAGTAGAGAACTTAAACTACATTGGACAATAATTTTTAAGGAAAAGCATCATTCCATAGAAGGATATTCTAATAATTATTTCCCTTATGTTTACCATTGTGAGCTTACAACCCTTTGTATGATTCTTCATGACTTGAATCACTAGCTCTATAGCTATTGGAATCTATCATTAGCTAATTCAAGGAAGGTTTCAAACTTTTAATTCATACGCAAACATACCTACAAGCAATAATCCTATAAAAGCTCCACCATCATTATTATTAAAATTTTAGGATTTTCTAAAATGGTATTAACGATGTGTGTTTCTAAACATGTACTTACCACTTATATAGTTTCAATTAATACCTAAATAAGTAGTCATAACCATATCTTATCCATCCTATCCTAAGGCTTTTTAGTCCTACTTAATTCCTAAACCATGCTCTGATATCAATTTTGTCATGATCCACCTAGTCATGACTAGCATGGATCCTATTTCTTGTATCTATAACCTTGTTTGACTATTTTGGTATTGTCATGTAATTATTAAAAAACTAATTAACTTAACTATTTAATTTATATTAATTAGATAAACATTTGCACTAAAAGTTCAAGTTTGTTCACATTATTATAATTATCGCTACTTGATCACACTACTGAAAGATTCCTTACTCTTGAGAAGCTTGTAGTGGCTATGGAGTTTCAATCTAAACATCCAAAAAATGTTTAAGAGAAAAATAATGAGACTTCATCTCAGTAAACAAATAATCTACTTAATAAAATTATATCACAATCATGATTTCAAAATTTGTTTCTCACCACAATTTAACATTATAACCATTCATAGTTTTTAAGAGAAAGCAACATTAATAATTAACATAAAATTCATAAACCAAAAATAAAAACTAATCCACCTTATACGTCATATCTCGATTCTCAGGTATTGTGACCAGCGTAAATACACTTGACTTGTGTTAATATATAGTTGTCCTTACTATCCTCTAAGATATTTCTGATTTATCTACTTTCATAACTCTATTGAAAATAAGAATAAATATCTATAGAAAGTAAAACTAGCTACATGTAAAATTGAAAATTCAAAATATAATTTACAAATATCAAAATATTTGTACAAGAGTATGAAAGTTTTTCAAAAGCTAGAATTTATACACAAACACTATAAGAGGAAAAATTCCAAACTTGAACTATCATGTTTCCATTCAATATCTTCCTTAGGATTAGATTTGATAAATATGAAAGAAAAAGGATTTGACATATAACAAAACTAGAACTACTAAATTTATCCTCCTGTGAATGGTTTGGTAAAACAAGATTGATTACAAAAAGGGTTTGATTCATAGTTTAACTTCCTAAGATTTACAGCATAATCAATCTAAGTATCCACTATTGTCATATGGAATCTATAATGAAATGTAACTTGGAAAGTCTCGTAAAGAGATAGAAATGCCTTAGTGCAAATGTTAGTCATGTCTCTAGGATTCATGGTTAGAATCTATAAATAAAAATCTAACAACAAAGAGTGTGAGTATTAAAATACTTAGTGAGTGGTTACTATTCTCCTTTTCTAAAGAGTTTTTACCATATCAATTAGGTATAAATATAATAGTATAAAATAATAAATGATTAGGCTTTTATGTAAATTATTTACAAAATATGTTAAGAGAATGGCAATAATTGATACATATATTTCACCTTATATCTTTAATCCACCCTTATCCCCCTACACCTAAGGCACAAGGCCACCAACCTTATCCTTTTAACCCTTATCCTTCCTTTCTTTCTCTGTAAAGGATGCATATCTCCCCCTTATAATTGAAATTAAAGATGAGAAATATCAAGATGCTATCTGTAGCTTTAATTATTCATTTCATATGGTATGGTCAAAGTACCAACTATGCCATAAAAGTTTGTCATTCTTACATTTATTCAAATTTCATTATCACATAACATTATACCTAAGGTTAATGCACAACTTTTCCATTCAAGATAATGACAATATTTAATCTCTTTGAATAGCTAGCAATT
This sequence comes from Sindora glabra, assembly GCA_020226215.1. Classification (NCBI taxonomy): domain Eukaryota; kingdom Viridiplantae; phylum Streptophyta; class Magnoliopsida; order Fabales; family Fabaceae; genus Sindora; species Sindora glabra. The sequence goes on from CM035230.1 coordinate 110,677, forward strand.
CATAAATCAAACCTCATCAATGTCTTACAAATTTCAATTACTTGCAATATTTATTAATAAGAAGTAACAAATATTGTTCTTGCTAGGTGGTAACAATTCTCACATGGTTTGGTGCCTTTTGAGCTCCCAAATCAATTCAAATTTTTATCTAAATTTTATTTAATGCTTCTATCATGATACTACACATCAAAAATCAATTTTCTTAGAATTTCTTAGCCCTCAAATACTGTTACATAGTACCAAAATAAAGAATTTCAAAATAGGGTAGTATATGAGTAATTGGAATAAAAGCCTCCTTTTAATATTTAAATTAATTCCAATCATCATCAAATTTTGATACAACATATTCAACATGATAAATAATAAAAAAATTCAATTATTTCACAAAAATTCCATGTGGGTGTTGTTCATATAAAATCAAAAACTCAAAATTGTTAATTCTAGATAGTTTTGGAGTTATTGCTGAAAAAAGGGCTTTCTTAACATTCAAATCAATTCCAATTGCTACAATTTTTTATACAAGGTTGCTAACATATTAATAATCAAATACCATTAAATTATTCAACAAATAGCACCAAACTTTTACATACAAAATTTATAATTCTATTTTAAGCTATTGTAACTAAAATCCATACAAATTCACTTTTCATAACTCTAAAATTTTTCAAAAATTTTTAATTTTCTCCATACCTATCATAAAATTATTTATAATATTAAAACCCCAAAATTTGAAATTTAAATAATTTCTAATCATAGTTTCTATAAGGCAACAAAAATATTCCATAATCCTTCTTTGAAAGTTTTACTTCTAAATTCAACATGAACTTATTGTCGTTTCTTAAAGAAAAATTGGATGAATGTTCTTCTATTAATATTATTACTATTATATCAATATCATATTATTATATTAACATTTATACAATACTAAAATCAAATTATATAGCACCACAACTCATTAAACACCTATATTAGCATATACTACCATAATCTTCTCTTTTTATGGGAAAACTCAAAGGAACAAGAGATAGTTGCCACTGGCCTTAAATCCTTAATTATTTAACCTTTCAAATTATTTTTAGAACAAAAAAAGAGAAAATTCCCTAAAAGAAACTAAAATTTAAAAATTTTGGAGAGGAGATTATCATGAAAACTTAAAGACGATGAAAGAAAACTTATGTTACCTTCCAAGAATTTGATGAAACTATCTAGAGAACCTCTTAGAATTTATTGAAGAATTAAAAACCCTAATAGAAAACCCTTAGGGAGTCACAAGTTTAGGGTAAGAAATGAGTTAAGAAATGAGAAAAATTTTATGCAAAAATGACCTAAAAGGACTTTATATAAAACCCTAATTTCTAAGGCTTTCCTCATAAGCTTCTTCTTATTATTTTTTGTAAATTTTTTTTGATAAATCCAACACATGGGCTATGGTTTTTCTAGCTTAAAATCAAAATATTCTCTTCTCAAATTCACTACAATTTAGCCAAATAAAATGCCTAGAAATAATTACTAACAAATGCCCTTATTTTTCTACTTATTTGCCTAATTGCTAAAAGTTTCTTCTACAAGATTATACTCTACTTGGGCCTCATTTTTTTCTAACTTTTGAAGTCAGATTTGGGCTCAAGAAAATTGAGATTTATCAACCTAAACAAGTCAAAATGATTAATTTTAATTTCAAGCCCAATCTCTAGGTTTTCAAGTTGTGTCATTTTTAGGCTATTGAGGCCCTAAATTTCTATGGGTCTTCATATAATTCTTTTCCATATTTAATATTAGATTTTTAATTATTTTTTGGCCCATGCTAGTATCTAATATAATTTCTACAAAAATTCTAACTAGATATAGCTCCAAACTACTTCTACAATTTATTCAAACTTCACCTGATTATCATACTTGGTTTCTGTTCGGGAGATTCCTACTTTAAATTCATTCTTAAACTTTTTACTTTATTCAGGATATTACATTATGCTTCCCAATGAACTTTATCTATTTACAAATCTAATCTTATCCCTTTAGACACCTTATTTGATCACAAATAGATAACTAAATCTAATATTATTATTTCAAATTCATCATCTCTTCACTAACCCTCATTCAACATATCATCATCTCTTGCATATCAATCAATATTATAAAAATTTAGCATAATCAAAGAAATTCTTTAATTAAGTTTAATTTACTATTAATCAACTGTATACAAAGTATATCTATAATGCCTCTACACATCACCACTTAGTACATTTCAATGAAAAATACCTCGAGTATTCAAGAATAATACTCAAGTATAGGCTCCTCTACAAGGGGACATACATAAATACTGGATATACTTGAGTACCATATCCAAGTATTCGAAGATAGAGGCTAAAGGAGCTCTAGTATTTTCATGACGTGTCTTATGGCTATCATGACTAGTGTAAAGATACTTAATTAGTACTAATATGCTAAATAAATATTTTTACAAGCCTCCATATTATTCTAATATCTTTATTCACTTAATATTATCAGAGAACATAGATGTCAAGACACAAAATACAAAACTATATACATTAAAAGTTCTAAATTCTAATATATATATATATATATATATATATATATATATATATATATATATATATATATGAACACATATACACACCCAAAAATTGTTTATACAAATATATAATTTACTTAACATATCAAATGATACAAAATCTTAGTTGGATCCATGGGGGTTCCATTCCTCTAAATTTGTATCCATGGAGGAAGAAAAAGCATCATTTCTAGCAAAACTTTCAAGAAAACTATATACATTAAAAGTTCTAAAGTCTAATATACATATATATATATGTACATATATACACACCCAAAAATTATTTATATAGACATATAATTTACATAACATATCCAATGATATAGAATCTCAGTTCAATCTATCAGGATTCCATTCCTTTAGATATGTTTCTATAAAGGAAGAAAAAAAATTATTACTGGCATAGCTTTCAAGCTAGGGAACCCGATAAAAAGGATATATTAAAATAGAATTAGATTTTAAGTCTATTCTTCTAATATTACTTCATAATCTACTCTTACATTTATAGATATAAACTACATTTTGTATCAAAAAAGTATTTCATAGGTACTATAGGGAGATTGAAAGGTCTTTATATAAGTATTAATTTGCTTTATCAGTTTCATGATCAATACTTGCAATTTAATTCAACAATAGAATGAGTATATAGTATACATAGTGAATGTTTACTCATTACCTTATTTAAGAGGGCTTTTACTATAAGAGGGTTAGTTTTATTTATGTGTAATTACTATTAAGTATCTTATGAAGAACTTTCCTTATGTTTATCAACATATTTTACTATAGAAAATGGTAATAGTAAGTATACAAGTCTCACTTTTGATCCAACCTTATCCTTTGCCACCCTAAGTAATAAACCACTAATATTTTCTCTTCACTACTAACCATGCATCTTCTTCTTTATGAAAGATGGTATATCTTGCCCTCACAATTCACAATATGTAGTAATAGGATGATAAAATATCAACACTAAATTTATTCCAATGGGTATAACCGAATACTAACCATTCCATAAGTGTTTTACATAATTTGTCATTCTCTCATATTTATTCTCATCTTTTAAAGCATTATTATAAAGGTTGGTTTTTTGCCTTATTATCCTATCAATGATGATATTTCTTAGCCATGTAAGTGGCTTTTTAAGTTTTTATTATTGTTCATAATATTTCCTACAAGTTTTATTAATATTTTACTTGCTAGAAATTAGGGATTCATATTATTATTAGAATCTTAGAAGCTCTAAAATAATTTTATAATTTACCAAAATTTTGTCTTATATTCCTAGTACATTAGTAAGCATGAAATAATATTCATTACGCAAGTTTAATAACCTCAGGTTACTATTCTTATAGTAATAAATTAATGCTTTTAGAACATAATAACATATGAACACTTATAATTTAAGCAATTTTTCATCATTCAAATGGAAACTAATTGCTTCTAAACTTTGCCATAACATTTTCAACATGTTAAATAAAGAATAACTAATTGTTGTACAATAAATTTCATGGTTTTGTCAATGTACTAAAGGTATAAATTCAGAGCTACTAAATTTAGACAATACTAGAGTTGTAAAAATAAAGCTATCATTTATGTAACCAAGTCAAATGTAATTGCCACCAAATTTTGATGCAAGCATACTAACATCCTAGATATCATATCTGAAAAGTTTCATAATTTTTATCAAACATTTGATGCCTCAAATTATTCAAAGCCCAAGACCTAATAGAATATGGTTCTGAAATTGGCAATTTTGAGTATTTCATCTACAACTTAGTTTTTCATGTATCTAAAAAATTTTAAAAAGTCCTAATTTCTTCTATAATCATCCTAATACTAATTATGACCTTAAAATGTCAAGAATTGAAATTTTAAAAATTTCTAAGTGCTAAATACATGGATAACTACTTTAGGTGTCCAAATAGCCCTATTCGATTAGCAAATTATTACTCTAAAACCAATAAAAATAAGCCATTTTGAAGAGTAAAAGGGATTTATTGCAAATTAGACCCAATTTTCCATTTTCTTGAATACTTGCCCTTAGACTTTTTAAACATTTTTGGGCCTTGATATGGGCCATCATTTCTAAATGCTCACATACATTTTAGGCTTAAAAAATTGATTTAAGTCAATCCAAAAGTTTTAAAATTAATCCATTTAATTTTTAACTCAAATTCTTACTTTTTAACATATCAAGATTTTAGAATTCCTATAAATTCCTACATGAATTTTCCTAAACTATTATTGGGTTCTTAATTAAACTTTGATCTATTTTAATGCTAATAAAATTTTAATAGAAATTCTAGTTAGACTCACATTTAAATTACCTTTACATTTTTCCTGAATTTCACCCAATTTTCCTACCAAATTTTTTATTCAAGTGTTTTTTAATAAAATTCCTATTTGGAATTCCTACTTCATTTAGGATATTTTCTTGAAAAAAATTCTATGTAAATTTTCTTATAATATTTTGGAATATTAAAAGTATTTAAGTATGGTACTCAAATATAGACTTCAAAATAGCAAGGCTCATATTTAAGTATGATACTCAAATACTCAAAGGCATAAAGCAAAAAGACCTTTAGTATTAGAGTAGCATACTTGAATACATGCATCAATTGTGTTTACACATTAGGTAATACTCAAGTATTGATTTTGGAAATTCCAAAAGTCAATTCAAAAATTTAGGTTTTCTAGCCAAATGCAAATGTTAACCCCCCCCACATGTAGCATTATTCATATATTATACACCATACCACATTGCTATTTATGGCGTTTCCAACTCAAGTAACATAATTTCATTATGACAACAAAACCTTAGTTCTATTTATCAAAGAATCCAAAAATCAACTATTAAAAAAATTTGAATTTAACATTTTCATCTAGTTTCCAAGTAGGTAGATTATCTACTTACCTTTAATTTAGAGGAGTGGACATTGAGCTAAGCTTAAAAATTGCAATTCTTTGCCTACACCATAACAAATCAACACTTATGTCATGGTCAAAATTATGGCACAAGATCAAAATTTTTGTAACTATGATATCTAGCCACAGACATATCAGTTGAATGGTTTCGTGGCACAAATAAGCATGGTAAGGAAATCGTCATGAGAAAAAAGGTCTTGTGTTATAAATGATTTTTTTTCCATGAGTTCACTTGTGGCTAATAGGTTCTTCTAGCCATGAGTACAAACGTAATAAGAAAGATGTATCTATGGCTAATAACTCATATTACCATGAATAAAATCATGGCAAAAAAAATTATTATAAAAACTAATGTAATTAGCTAAAATAGTTTTTATATATCCAAATTGAATAGATTATTTAGCCAATTCAATTAAGTCCTATTTTATTATTTTATTTGCATATCTACTAAGACCTATTAATGTTTTTTACCTATATTAGACGAGGCTAAATCGTTGAAACTCTATTTATCTAGAAATTATAAATTGCATTTACAAGGAATCAAACCTAAATCTCTAAGTTGAGAAATGCTAAGCCTTACCATTGTACTAGTTTGCTTCTTTAGTAATATGATACAATATATTTTATATAAAGTTTTAATTAACTAGTTGACTTCAAAAATAAAATTACACTCATATGATACTAATTATATAATAATAAAATATTACATAAATGCATATAATAAAAAAAATTAATACTAAAATGCGTTATGATTTTATTTTAAAAATTATTTTTTATAAACTAAATTCCCAGTTATTTCGTTGCTAATTTTCCTTGTATTAAATTTATTTTTTACAAATATCTTATATTAATTTTATATTTCATAAATAATTAATTAGTTAATTTTATCCTTTTATTAATATTTTTCATTAATTATTATTAATTGAGTTATGACAAAATAAAAATAATTTTTTTACATCTTTTAAGTAATTTTTTTTATTTTCTAAAATTTTTTTAATAAAGGTTGAATTATAAGAAATAAATATCCATACAAATCATAACTTTGAACTATTATGTATTTTTAAATTTTAATTCTATATTTAAATTTAAATTATTATAAATTATTATAAATTATTTATTTTTATTTTTTATTTATAATACATATTTTTATCATTCACAAAATAAGTCAAATCATTCGAACTTTCACAAATTTTTTATATTAATTTCATATATTATATATTATTTATATTTAATTTTTATCCTTCCAATTTTTAAATCATTAACTTATTAATAAAATTTTAAATAAATAGACCAAATTAATTAAATTATTATTTAGAAGGAAAGAAATTAATACAAATTATTTATGAGAAATAAAATAATACAATTGGAATTAATAAATGATGAAAATAAAAATTTAGACTATTTTATATACATCACACCCTTAAATATAATTTAATTAAAATTTTTTAATATAATGATTTAATTATTATTAAATTATACATAATTATTATTTTCAATTTTTTAATGAAAGTTTTGTTAATATTATAGTAATGAATATAAAACTTATTATTACATATTTCTATAATAAAACTTATTATAACTTATTTCACAAATTATACTGTTTATATATAATATAGTGATCTTAGTATTTTTCATAGTATATATATATATATCTTCTTTGTTAACACATTTTTTAAAAATAATGTGATGTGATAAAAAATAATTTTTTATAGTATTTTATACCTTAAATGATCTATTTTTGTTTAATTGATATTTTAAAAATTGAACCAAATAATGAATTGAAAAAATTGCTACATATGTATGTATTATATATGTATATGCTATTCCTATTAATTTTTAATTTTAGTTTGTAAAGAATTTAAATTTATTGAATAATTATATAATATAATCTTTAATATATTATAATATTTATTTTATTGGTGGAAAGTTCAATAGTTATTGATTATTTATGAAAAATTATTGCATTTTAATAGATATTAAATTTGGTGTACATGTAAACAAAAGTGCTTAGGAGCTTAATAATTGAACTCTTTCTTACATATCTTAAGATTTAGGATTCAACTCCTATGTTTATTATTTTAAGAAAAATAATAAAAATACATAACTATATAATTATGGGTAGTTTTATCCTTTTATATATATTTTATGAATTGATTAATTAAAAATATTATATTTTATAAATTTTTTATTTTAATTGATTGGAGCTAATCAATTGATTAAATAAGTTATTTACTAAAATTTTGAAACAATTGTTTAACTCAATTAATTAGTTAAAGGTCTTTAACTCAAGTAATGAGTTAGCTATTTGCTAAACATCCATAATATATAAATATTTGTATTTTTTTATTATCTACCATATTGTAACATATTACACTTGTTATAAATAATTTTTTATATGTATAGTTACCAAATATAATATATTTAATTATGATTTTATTCATAGAATTAATTTGTGGCTTAAGTAATACTTTACTATAAATAATTTTTTTAACTTATATGATAGAATAAATAATATTTTTTCGTAAGAAATATATACTTGTAACTTAATTTATGGCATTAAAGGATACCTTGTCACACAGATGTGTTTTTATAACTTAATTTATGATATTTTTTATCATAAGTGATACTTTGCCACGAGTAAAATTTTTTTGTAGCACAAGTGATACTTTAGCATGAGAAATATATTCTCATAACTTAACTTTATGGCACAAGTGATATTTTATCATAAGTAAAATTTTTTCATAGCACAAGTGATACTTTGTCATAAAGATTGTGTTCCTATGGCTTAGTTCATAGCATAAGTGATATTTTATCATGGATAAATTTTTTTCAAGGTATAATTTTTAGTTTTTTGTACATTTATCTAAATTTTCTTGTTCCTATAGCAAGAGGTAAAATTGTCATGATTTTTGAATTTCTATGACATAATTCATGACACAAATGTTAATTTGTTATAGTGCTAACAAAATTAGATTGAGATGGATTAAAACCCATTTTTTCCGAATTTGCTAATGTCTAAAAATACAGGAGAAATGATAGATTGTTAGGAGTTTGTAGGTCATAAGTGGAAAATTGTAATTTTAATAGACCATTAAAGATAAATTTGGAAACATATTCCTAAATTTCCTCCATATATCCTTCTAACTTTACAAGAACTTATGATTAACTTAATTACACCTAATTTCATCATAATATCCTATTCTCTTAAATTAATCACTTAGCTTAAATCTATTTACAATATTTCCTATTTACTAACACATCTATGAAATTTCTAATTAATTAATTAAAATAAAGATTATAAAATATTCAAGGTGTAGCATCACATGAGAATGACATATATATAACACATTATGAAATAAGATATGGAGTTACCATTAACTAGGGCAATGCAATTCATGGTTTCCATAGGAAAATGCATTATATAAATATTAAAAAAAATTGATAAAGCAAAAATAAAAGAGGATGTACTAAGAATGGATGTTGGACATGAGCTATGGATATGAGAAAAATGATGCATCTTGTATAATCATGCATTATATATTGCCTCATAATTATTTGTGATTGACTTGTATTCTATATATCTATGAATAACATTGTTATTCTATTGAATTTATTCATGATCAAGAGAATGAGATTATACAAAAGTAAATATACAATGCTTGTATTTGTGGATTGCTCACTAGGTTTATGTGATTTACTAGCGCATTTAAAAATGCTATGTACTCAACCAAACCATTAGGATGTCGATACTTAACAATGTTGTGCTCATCCATATTTAGGAATGATTAGGGACCATTTACATCCACTTTTACTACATTCCAGTATGGAGCTTAACTAGTGTCAAATTTATAGTAAGGCCTAACATAAGTACTAGGTAGGATTCAATACACCCTAACTATTAATTGGGGATTGCCTTAATAGACTTTTCATGTAAATTATAAGAGATTTTAATTTTGTATATGGCCTATAATTTACTACAAATTATGGCCTTAGTAGGATAGTCTTTTAATTGTTTGCATTTTGATGCAAGGATCGTCACTTTTCTTTTTTGAAAGGTCAACTATGTTAAACAATCACAAAAAACTTCATATGCTTAATTGGATATGTTAGATTCAGAAACTCATTTTAGGAAAAAAAAAATCATTAGGCCATCTAATTATAAGGATTTAGTATATTAAAGTTAAAGTTATTATACCAAGGTTTGTTTAATCAATAAATTTGTCTTTTCTTATCTACTCCACTCCAAATTTTTATTTCATATTTATTATATTAGCATTTTATTTTCACCCAATTTTCTCGTTTATACTTTCTCATTGAAATTTACTCATTTCTGCAAAAGTTTCTTCCCACTATATTTATTTGCCAAAATAAATTTGATGTTTGAGTTTTTGAATATATAACTTAAATTTTAAAATTCTAGAATTCAAAAGGGGATGCGACAATTTCTAGATATTAAATAATAACATGTAGAAGTTATTTTACTATTTTGAATTCATTTTATTTTATTGTAATGACAATTTTGAACTAAATAAGTTTTATTTAATCTATACCAATGTTAAAATATTTGGTCAACTATATTTAATTTTATGGATTCCATACAATTTTAAGAAATATAATATTAAGAAAATGACTATATATTTATGTCACTAAAGACAAAAAAATTAGAATTCTAAAAGAAAGAGTAAAAATAATAGTTTAGAATTTATAAAGGCATAAGTTTGTTTTAAATAGTGGCAGCCATTATAACATTGTAGTAAAAAAATATAAGCAGAAATAGTAAGATATAAAGAAAAAATAATTTGATTGATAAATAAATGGATTAAGTTAACTATATATTTAAGGGTCATGGTATCCATTGGCTACTTGTGGGCTTAGGGTGATTACAAGCTCCCCATTTAGAGCTTGTTTTTTACATGGGCTCATGCGAGTAACTTGTATAGGCTTAAGTATTTAGATACTTTTAATTCAACTCAATCTAATATTCAATGGCTTAATATAATTTTTTTAGCTTTGCTTGACTAATCTATTACACAAAATAAAAAAAATTAATTAACCAATTAAAATTTACAAAAAAAGTATTTTTTTAATTCGAACTAATCCAATATCTGTTGAAAACTTTATACCTTTCTCTACTTTGAAGGTTCAATCCTTGATTTTTACATATGTGCATTTAGTGATTTAATCACTCTTACTATTAAAAAAAATAAATGTGGGCTACATATGGGCCTCCTTGGGATTGGCCATTTTTATCTATTTAAATTGCAAGCTTATACAAGTAATGCCATGTGAGCTTAGCCGATTTATCTTGTTTCCCCCTGCTTTACATGTCTAGTCATGGGTCATCCATGATACATTTAAAATTTTACATTAGATTATAAATGAAAAAGTAGCTTAACAATAATCTATTTATTTTTAACCCAATCTATATGTATCCTAACATAATTATTTATTATTTATAAATATCTATTGATGAGCAAAAACCTTATTTAATTTAAGTGATTGGTATTAATGTAGAAGGTAGATAACAAGATAATTTGAAAAAAGATGACCATTATCTAATAAAGGATGCAAATCCATTTAAGGTATCCCCACACCTTTGTCATCAAGTACAAGATTAATCGCTATTTGGAATGAAAGCAATAAATGGTAAACCCCTTCCAATAAAGGTACATCCAATAATTAAACTCAAACCTTTCTTTGGATTTGGAATGTCTTGGGACTCAACTTGCTTTCATTGAGCCAACCAATTATTAGTAAAATTACTATATTTTGATCTATTTTCTAATTATCTCTAAATTTATTCATTTTCATTAATTAATTTATATATCATAATCTAAACTTATATTTTTAATATTAATCCTATTTAAAATCAATATTACTAATAACAATTTTTAATTTCAACAGTTACAATAAATTTTCTTAAAAGATTTCAATCTTTTAATATCAAATAAGTTTTAAAAATATTTTGAATTATCAATGATAAGAATTGAAGCATAATTCATAATCTAATATACAAATCAAAGCAAAGAAAAATTATAATTTTTTCACTTGTGGTTTTACTTTCTTCCACTTAACTCACTTGTGGTTTTAAGTATTATAATTTACACACTTGCACTTTCAATCATTAATACTTTCTTGGAAGTGATATTGATCAATGAAAGATTAGTTTTGAAGAATAGAGAAAAAACTATCTTAAAATATATTGTATAGTAAAACCTCAACAACAAACTTACGAAGCCATTAAACTTGCTAACTTTAAAAGGCATTATACATGCAAAAATTACAAAAGTGAAAGGAATTATCATAAAAATTAGAATCATTTGAAACAATATAGAAGAAATCTTGCCATAAACCTCATCAGATTATAATGGTAATTATAATGTAACCTCAAAATCATTGAAAAATCTCTCAAAATTCACTTAACAAATTTGCAACCAAAAAAAATAAAAAATATAAAACTTTAGGTATGGTTTCTGGAATTTAAAACTCCAAAATATTATATGTAAAAATCAATGAAATTTTTCTATTGTAACTATACAATCACTTGGTTCTTTTTACTACTAACAAAATGTTATATGTGATAATCTTTACTCTTAAAGAGAAATTGACATGGACAAAATCCTAAAGAAAATATAGCACTTATTATTGTCTTATTATGGTTTATGTGGCCAATTCTAAGATCAATAGCAAGCACCAAAATATCCTCTCAATATTATCTTTATTTAGGGAATTGCTCAGCCTACACTTAAGAGTTTCGGCCTATGAACAAGTAATCTTATATCTTTTAACTAATAAAAACATGCACCCAATGATGGCCAAAAATGGCATGTGACAAAGAGGTTGTTATGTCACTTGGAAATTATCAACCAAAAAGATAGTTAAGCAACTTGGAGGAGACGAATGATATGGTGGCAAAACATGCCATATGTAAGACATGTGGAAAGCTACTAGACAATCCTAGATATCAACAACTCCTCACAACGACTCATTAAGAACTATAATACTTAGACAAAGATTCCAAAAGGATCCTTTTGCCAATTATTAAATCAAATATATCAACATATATTGCATTCAATATGTAGTGTTCCACTACCTAATTTTTATTTTATACTCTTTAGTTTGGCATTTATTTTTAATTCCTTCACCTTGAAACTTTAAGTGTGAGTGAATTAGGATTCCTTCCCCAAATTTGTCTATCACTCATTTTCTACAGTTATTTTATTTATTTCAATTTGGATGTTCTTGTTCTTTGAAGGACTTTGCAAAGGTTACTTATTGAGTTACATTTAAATTGTTATTATTGGTCAATTTTATGTATTGTGACTTGTCTACTTAAATTATCCCTTTTTGTTATTTAATGTTATAATTTTACTATGATATTGACTATTTTTCCTTGTATAAACATGCTAATTCAGAACTTTGCCACCAAACTAGGTCGAACCTTTTTTTTGTGGTCAAGGTGAGGATTGCATGAATGAATTGCTAATTTTTAGCTAAAATAAATTGGCATGCTCAGTGGAACCTAATTAAGGTATTTTTAGTTCTAACACGCTTGTACCTTTTTGTTTATGTAACTGAGAAGTGGTATAATTTTACCACCTTTCATTATAAATCCTAATGTGACATCTACTTCTAACATTGCACTTGGCATCAGAAAATAACCTCTTATTTAAGGTGATGTTAAAAATATTAAGCCACAAAATGTAGGTACCAAAACTTCAAAACTTATAAATGAGGCCCCTAATATTAATGTACAAAATCTAAATAATAATTTATTGAAGTTAGTATCAAATATAAGAATCTAAAATAATAATAGGCTAAATAATGGCCACAATCAAAATCCAAATTCCTAGAATGCTTAGAATACTACTAATCTGAACCAAAATCAGAATCATCAAAAGAGTGGACAATGCAATAACAGACTAATAAACAAAATAATAGGGTTTAGAAGCTAAATATTAATAACCATAGGTCAAACACTAATCAATGAAGTAACGCTAGAGGGCCTATAAGGTATAATGAACTACTTCTAAGGATACCTTATGACATACTACAAACAAATAAGAATAACAGAGTAATTGCTTAAAACAACCGAAATACTCAAGCTAAAAGAGTTAATGTTGAAATAGCCAAAGAAAATGGAGTAACAGCCTTACTAGCAATAATCTAATCACTCTAAAATAACATATGGATGAAAGCAATCATGACATGATGCATATGTTGTCTTAAAATCTAACTACAATATTAAGGCAAATCCTTGAGGGAGTGGCAAACAACTAAGAGCATATAACTTAAATTATGGATAAATTGACCCAACAATTCGATTCTCAACAAGATGAAGAGCTAAAAATAGAAAGAGAAGAATCTAAAGTTAATCCAGAGCTTAAGGATGTAAAAGATGAAGTGCCTAACCTCGATTATGGTCATGTAAGTCTAGCTAAACAAGGAAAGCATATAAGAAAAGCATGATTTAATGCTCGAAGAAATCATGGTAGACATAACAATATTCAATTTATCAAAATTTCAATCAAAATCTAGAAGTGCCACATCATCAGAAAGAATATGCAAGTCCAAGGTGTTAAGATCAAATAAATTAAAGAAATGAAGGTAAAATAGTTTAAGAGTTGGTAGAAAGAATCTTGGATTAGTTAGGTGGCCAAAGATCAAATCCAAATTACTAAGGAGCATTCACAGAATGGATTCATCAAATAGAATTGTCCAAATGATTCAAAATGATAAAATTCATAACTTTCTCTAGGAAAAATTATTGATCCATAATCTAATACATTGCTTGGTTTATAATTGAATGTAGAGAGTTTACTAGTAACAAATTTTTAAAGTTAAAATATTTTCCTCTTTTATTAACCTATATAGCCTTCTTCTCGTATTCAAGTTTGCCACTAAATTCAATGCACTCATGGTCTCAAATGAAACAAATGTTCCACAATTAATTCCATTGAAGAAAGATTAAGATTAATTTAGCTGACTTGATGAATATTCATAAAAGTCTAATAGAGCTAGTAGAACACTACTTATTTTGCTTTTAGGTAGCTCACAATAGATACTTTACCTAAGTAGCTAAAGCAAAATGGCTAAGATTGCAATGGTTGGTCTAAACTAGACTATTTGTAGGAAGCTTATCAACTAAAACATTACTTATATTGCTCAATTGGTTAACAAGGTGTAATAAATAAAGAAACTTCAAGGGAGAAAGATAGATAGATGAAGAAGACTAGCTTCAAAAAAGATCTAAGAAAAGAAAAAGTAACAATAAGGTCCATGTGGTTGAACTCAAACCTGACCTACCATACTCTTGTACATTATTAAAAAATGCTAAGAAGAAAGATAAAATGGATCCTATAAATAAGAAATTTATTCTTTCAATTTGAGTAAAACTGATCAAATTTTTATTCTATTGTTAAAAGATAAATAGTTAAAATTATCCTAAGGACATAGAATTTTGTAAAAAGAGGAGATAAACGATAAGAACTACTTTAAGTATTATAACATGTTCAGCCATAATATTAGCAATTATGTTCGTTTTAAGGATATTATTAAAAAAGCTATCAAATAAAAAAGATTGAGATTTACTAACAAGGGTAGGAAAATAATTGTAATATCCCAAGTTTAAATTTAAAATCATATAAATCTTGAAGCTTGTGGATAATTATTTATTTATTTGGTCAATATTAATTTTAAATTTATTTTTTGAATTAAAGGTTTTGGAATATTAAATAAATAAATAAATAAACTCTATGATAATATTCAAAAATTATTTTTATATGGTTATTATCAAGGTAAGGTTAGATTAAAATAATTTTTATAAGAAATTTCTCATAAGTTGAAAAATAAGTTTTAATGTGCAAAAGTGCATGGATTTATGAAATAATTTGTGTGAATTTAATACATTATTTTTTAGAATTGTAAAAATTTGAAACATATTTATTGTAAATGATTATTATTGATTTAAAACTTATTTAAATAATTTCTATAAAAAATTTCTCATTAGTTGGAATAATTTTGATAATCATGGGTATAAGATTTTATGAAGTAAATTGTTTGTGTGGATAAAATTATTTTAGGATTGTGAAAAATTGACAAAATTATTTTAGAACTTTTAAATTTTTTAGGCTATTATATATATTTATATGTATGCACATAAGGAAGAATGAAAAATAATTGAGTTAACATTTTAGATAAAATTAGATTTTGTAAAGGTGGACTTTAGTAAAACAAAGGAGTGGCCAAGATTTATTTGTTTAAGATCAGTAATCAAAATGGAAGGACCAGATTAAATCATGGAAGTGAGCTCATAATTCCATAATATACTAGACTACTTCCTATGGCTCTTTTTTTGCACTTTCTCTTACCTTTTTTTTTAGCACTTTTTAGGCTTTCTCTCTCTCTACTCCATTGCCCTTTCTCTCTCCTTCGTCTTTCTCTTCTCTCCCTTTCTTCTCTTTCTCCTTCTAGTGCCTTATTCCATCACCTTCTTCCATCCAAATGCTAGTACCACAAGCATGTTTCTCCTTGCCAAATGGCAGCTCATGAATGTTACTGTTGCTATGCTGTTTAGAAGCCACACGCACACTAGTGAGAAGATAACACCACAAATGATGATAATCAAGGGAGCTGCATAAAGCCAAGCTTTATGCATTTCTAGCCAATATCTACTGGTTGAGTCTCTTTCTCGATTACAATTGTGTGGGTAATGAAATAGGGTGTCATTTTTGTGCTTTCTATGAGCTATTTTGCTTTTGGTCCCATAACTAAAATGAGCTATCTTAAAGCTTATGTTTTTTATGCCATGGAAACTTAATTTAGCAAATCTCTATTTTCATGCCAATTTTTTATTTCCTGTCCAAAGCTTAGAAATAAATCAAGTTATAATATAGGATTTCCAATAAAGTATGGTGAAGACTTGGAATGACAATTATTAAAAAGGAAATAATTAATAATAGTATACTCTTTTTCATATGTGAAGATTGATAGATAAAAAGGAAGAAAAGAAAAGCCTAAGTACTTTGAAAAATCTTAAAAGCTTTAGGTGGATGTACACTACTTGAATAGTCTTTATTTTAGGAAATCTATATTTTTTACTAGAAAACCTATAAATCATATATTCATTATTGTTACAAAAATAAATTCTAATTTGTTATGCATAGGAATATTGATACTAATTATCAAGTTGACTCTCAATTTATAATGATAAACTATAGTTGTGGATATATACTGAAAGTATGAGATAATGTTTTTGAAAAATAGGAGTTTTATATTATAAGATGATTGAGTGATTTAATGAAAGTCTTTTTATGCTACTAACTTTAATATCCTTAAATAAGTTAAAGTTGAATTAAAGGAAGTATATATATATTCATTCTAAGGAACTTGATAATAATTAAAAACATAAAGATATTATGTCATGGAATGTCAAAATAGTGCATTTAGAACATATTCAACTTATTAAATTCTAATATCTATATTTAAATTGAATGGATTTAAGAAATCATTATTTAAGGATATATCTCCACTCTTATGAATGAATATTTGGAAGTGAAGGAAACAAATAATTTAGAAGGATTAAGTGAAATAAAATAGATCTTTTATCTCTGTGTGACTTTAATTTGATTGTTCCTAAATAGTATCATCCTTAATTTTGAAGCTAATAACTTAGATTGTTAATATATTAGGGTATGAAATTGGAATTGAAATAATTGGCAAGTGAATGAGTAATACTTATGTAATTATAAATTATTCCTATAAGCTATGAGTAGAAGTAAAAGGTAAGGTAATTGTGGATGCTTTAAAGCTTTCCAAAGGTGGATCAATATCACTAAGTGAGTATATATCTTACCATAATTTAGTATTTTAATAAAAGATAGTTTAAATGTTATGAATTATATTCCTTTTTATTGATAGCATAAATTTTATATTCATGTACATATATTCACAAGAAAACTTAGTTTTGCAATATAAATGTAGTTAGCTATTGAGTGATAGTAAATTTATCAAACTATGCAGCAGAAGCATAGTGGTGAAGTTTCTAACTATTTATGGCATTGTTATAGATATGAATATATTACTATTTGTTTTGGTATTGCCCCATGATGAATTAATCACTTTATACTAAAGCTTTCTCAAATAGTTATGATATAAAAGTTAAACTCTTAAATGTATATTATTTATGAATTTTGCCATGAATGGTCTTAGAAGATATAAATTATGATAGAGCAATTACTTTGGGAATTATGAGCTATGATGTGAAAGTCAGATAGTAGATTCTCCATAAATAGTTGTGAAATAAGAGCTAGATGGAAATTCCTAACGAACTATATGAGAATGATATAAGAATAATTGAGAAATAAAAAAGATGGATATATGCGTAGTTATTTTAAATAATTACATGATATGATATAATGTTAGAACTTTGCTTATGATTGAATATCACTATTTAATATGATTACAAAATCTCAATGTAACTATGATGATTTATCTATGTGAGCCCTACAGGCTGTATGAAAGTGTGATGACTACTTAGAATAGGTAGTGTGTAATATGGCAATGATATTATGTATTAGAGAATGTTTAAAGTTACTATAGCTTGTGAGGTGAAATTTGGTATCCAAGCTATATGTAAGTGAATGATTAATCCGGAGTTTGATTTATAGAATCCAAAAAATCCAAAAATGGGTTTGCTATTAGTTCTAATTAAATACATAATTAGCTTGGAACTATTATGTTAGTATCCTACAAGATAATGATATATATATGCTCACTGAATTTTCGCAACTCACTCTATTTTACTTCCAATATTTACAAGTTGAAACAAGCATGTTTGAGCTTGTTACATCCATAGAGAAGCAAAGACCACCTTAGTTTGACAGTTGGTGTTCTTATTGGAATTAAAATTATCTTTCATAATAGAAAATTTGTTGACTCATGAGATCTGTGGATTTTTTTCTATGTATAAGTTAATTTGTATGGTTTTGTGTGGTTATTTGATGCTGTCATATATGAAAATTAAATAGGTTTTATATATTTAAGGTGTATGGCTGTTGAAAAATATCCAAAAATAGGGAAGACTTTGTCCATTTTTTCTCAAAAATTTAAAGTAAAATTTCAAGTCCCCCTAAAAATTTGGAAACTCTCATCAAATAGAAAGGGGGAAATTATTAAGGCTTATGGAAACTGAGTAATCAAGATCCATGTCAGTCATGATCAGGTTAGGTCGTGACAATAATGGTGGAACAAAATCTTTTCCTAATAAGATCTAATTATGTAGAGCTAGACAAGAATTTTAACTTTTTGGACAATAAAGTTGACATGGTTTATTATAAAAAGGGAATGAGCAATAATTCCTAAAGACTAGAAGAAAATATTGACCTATTTCAACCATAGCTTGAGGTAGTATTCTATAAAAAGTAAAAGGCTAAAAACTACATAGAGTTAAATGAAGACTTATTTTAGGTTGATATCAACATGGTTTATTGTTACAAGTATGATGATCCTCTAAATGCACCTTTCTTAGCTAAAGTTTATCCAAATGAAAAAGAAAGAAATTTTAATTTTCTTAAAAGAATTAAATGCGAAGAAGGTATGCTCAAAATGTGTCCTCGTTGCAAGAAATACTATGATGAACTCAAAATGATCAAGTATAAGAAGCAGATGAAAAACCCTATTAATCTTAAAGTACAAAAGTTAGTTGATGATCACAAAAAAGTTATGAAGAAGATTGTAGAGTTTAAAAAATTAAAAAGGAAGTCAAAATTAGTTTTCCATTGGTTAGAGTATGACCAACTACCAAGGAAAGAAATAGGCATTCACATCAGCATTAGAAAGCTAAAAAGAGATCACACCAAAGACAAGTGAATCGTAAATCAGTCACATAATAAAGACAAATAACTTTCTTGTACTGAAGGAAAGGTATGGAAGACACCATCATTATTATAAGCAACCTCTGCTAATTAAAACATAAAAATACTGAATGCAAAGGCAAGCTAATTAAACTTGACCAACACTTTGCATGATCAAGCCCAAGTAGAGAAGGACTTGACTTTAAGTGAAGGCTTAAAAGGATACAAGAAGCAATTAGAGCCCTTATGAATGCAATTCTAGGCTAAAAATTCTAAGTAGAAAAGACAAATACAACTAAAGTTCTACTTATTCAAGCCCAAGAAATCTGAAAATATTTGTAGTGCAACAAATAAGGAAATATTTTCGTAATCTAGAGTGCAATGAATCTAGACATATTTTTCTAATATGAAGTACGATGAATTTTGACATATTTTCCTGATATGGAGCATAATAAATTTGGAGATATTTTCTAAATATGAAGTACAATGAATCTAGACATATTTTCCTAATATGGAATGTAACAAATCTGGAGAAAAAGATAAAGATAATTTTCATTTTTAATTTAATGATAGTCAAAGCTTTGTATTTTCCTAAGTATGGCATTTACTATTTGTATTTTTCTAAGACTAGTACAAATAAGAAGCAATGTAACTTAGAATTTAGCAATTAATGAATATATTACAAAATTAAGTGTTTCTTCTCTAAAGTGTGATAATTTTATCTTCTTTTGCTCTTATGAAACCTTGCTTTATCAATCTTCCTTATAAGATTAATGATTCAAATTCATAAAAGCCCCTAATTTATGCTTCAACTCGGGTGCATTGTTGTATAGATTGGTTAAATTGTGTTCGTGGTTAGATAAGTGGTCTAAGTAGTAGGCTGCATTCCTTATAGCATTGGTTAGCTATTTGCATTCGTTAGGTTATTGAACCATCCAAATCCAAAGCTGATCACTCTCAATTCCTTTTCCTCAATTTTGGAGTGTGGCACTCATATTCTTCTTTTTACTTTATTTTGACTTTCTTGGACAACCTATGCCATGAAAATCAAGCCACCCTTACTGATTTTTCCATCATTTAGTATCAAAGCTACTGGCTAACACGGTAGGTGTTTAATCTTATTCTTTATTCATAATATATAAAAAAATTGTCAAAAAAAAGAAAGAGAAATTTGTGCCAAAAAAAAAGAGAAAAGTTCAAGCAAAAAAAAAGAATTTGTGAAAAAAATATACAAAAAAGAGAAAGAAAAAAAATTGTAAAAATTGTTATACAAAAAAAAGACATGATTATTCAATTTCTTACGATTTGATTTTTCAAATTTATAGAATTGCATAGTTAGGATAAACATTACTTTGCATAAATAAGGAATTTTCCTATTTTCATTGAATCCCTAACCTAACTAACAAAACCTATCCCTTATTTTGTAACCTATTTTGACCATCTACTTTCAAATGCTTAGTTGAACCTAAGAAATTAGCATTATTGAATCACTCACAAGGATTTTGGTTGCATAAGAGCTTAAGAAGGTACTGAGGGATTGAGAGTTAGTGAAATTATCAAGAAAAGAGTGAAAACACTTAATGGAGAGAAATTATAAGATCATATATTCTATCTATTTTTTTTCATTAACATGGTAAGAAATTAAGAAGATATTCCACAAGTAGGATTTGCCTATATCCAAATGCAAGCATTGGTGAGCCATCTTGAAAGGTTATTTAATAGAAAGAAGGGATTCATGACCGATTGGAACAAATAGAGAATCAAGTTATTGTACAATAAAACCTTCAAAACAACCTTAGGCAAGGTGAACAATATCATAGAAATGCAAAGAGCCGAGATGAGGAAGACGAATATGATGATTACTAACCAAAAAGGAGGAGACCTAATTAAGAAAAACCAACAAGGCATAGAAATAGTGAAGATGACTTTGGAGGAATTAAAATTAAAGTTCCTTCATTTCAAGGCAAAAATGATCCTGAGGCATATTTAGAGTGGGAGATGCAAGTTGAAGAAATTTTCACATGCCACAACTACTTCAAAAGGAAAAAGGTAAAACTTGCAGCTCTTGAATTTACTAATTATACTTTTGTTTGGTAGGATCAAATGCAAAAAGAAAGAGTTTGACATGGAGAATGCCCTATTACCATATAAAAAGAGATGAAGACAATCATGAGAAGGTAGTTCATTATATCCTACTACCATAGAGAGCTTCATAACAAGGTACAACATTTCACATAAGGATTAAGGAGTGTAGATGAATACCATAAATGTTAGGATCAGAAGCCAAACAGTTGTAGCTAAAATTAATCGATCTTAGTTAATGGATCTATGCAAAACGTTAGATTAGGATAAAGATTCAGTCGATACATTTTCAAATGATTCAAAACTTATTCGTTGATCACCTTTTCAACTTACTCCTGGTTGATCTCATCTTTTATGGAATCGATCCCCCTTTGACTGTACAAGAATATGTGGAGCTCAGCATGTCTGGAAGCACAGGAGAACGTTCTTTTGCTGATATTATTACCAGTATTCGATACTGGGTTATTCATAGCATTACTATACCCTCCCTATTCATTGCGGGTTGGTTATTTGTCAGTACGGGTTTAGCTTACGATGTATTTGGGAGTCCTCGTCCAAACAAGTATTTTACAGAGAGCCGACAAGGAATTCCATTAATAACTGGCCGTTTTGATCCTTTGGAACAACTCGATGAATTTAGTAGATCTTTTTAGGAGGCGCCAATGACCATAGATAGAACCTATCCAATTTTTACAGTACGATGGCTGGCTGTTCACGGACTAGCGGTACCCACCGTTTCTTTTTTGGGGTCAATATCAGCAATGCAGTTCATCCAACGATAAATCTAACCTGAATTATAGAGCTACGACACAATCAAACCCAAACGAACAAAATGTTGAATTGAATCGTACCAGCCTCTACTGGGGGTTATTACTCATTTTTGTACTGGTTGTTTTATTTTCCAATTATTTCTTCAATTAATAAATTAATAGAATAATAGAATAGAATAAAAGATATATATATTAGGAATTCTCTTATCCCACTCGGAAGGATATCATTTCATAATTATCTATGACTGTTTCTGTCTCTAGTATGACTACTTGATGAAATGTGGAGGAAAGTGGGATAAATGGCTGATACTACTGGAAGGATTCCTCTTTGGATAATTGGTACTGTAACTGGTATTCCTGTGATTGGTTTAATTGGTATTTTCTTTTACGGTTCATATTCCGGATTGGGTTCATCCCTATAGGAATCGGATGAACTGAGTTTTATAAATGACAGCGTAAGAACTCAACGGGACCTTCAAATTCGACGAAGAAAGAGGGGTCCGTTGAGTTCTTACGCTGTCATTTATAATTTTTTTTTATGAATCAAATTATAAATGACAAAATCAATAACTTTTTACGATGTTTCAAAAAACTCCATTTCATTTTTTCTGATGATATTTTTGAAAAATGAACTTAATTAATTCATTCAAAACATCTGTTCTCGATACTTTCAAATAAACAAATAAAGTGAAAAGAAAGAAGAAATCACTTGATTTACTTTTTCCGATTCCGAATGGCACATTATAATAATAATAGAATTCTAGTTTTGTTATAATTAATTATATTGTAAATAAAAATTAGATTCTATTTTTACAAGTTGAAGTTCTATTTTATCAATAAAATTCCCTTTCTTTTTGTTTGTCCACTGACTTATTATATGCAAAAAAAATATTCTATGACATTTAAATCGGAAAACAGTGACATAATCATACGGCTCCAATTTCTTTTTTTTTTTATGGATTGAAAAAAAAAATATAGGTAAAGTCAAATAGTCTTCGTCACAATATATATATACTATGACTAACTAGTACTACGATACAAAGAATTCTATAAATCGAAATACAATAGAAATACAATAGAAAGAAGGAAAGGGCTTTTCATAATTTTTTGATTATACAGAATTACATAATTATCAACAAAAATTAGTTATTTTTCCGAACTAATATGTTGATAAATCCGCGGACCTAGAAATTCATTTCGGACAATTGAACCTTCTCAAACTGTTTCTTTTTAAGAACCAAAAAAATTTGTGCCAAAATAACAGATGCTAAGAAGAACAAGAGACCTTGGACACGTAACGGATCTTGAAGTACTATTTCCGCATCCCCCTGACCAAATCCACCCACATTAGGATTACTTGTTAATGGTTGATCAAGTTTGATAGATTCACCCTCTGAAACAAAAAGTTCTGGTCCCGGAGGTATAATATCAATCACTTCACGCCCATCCGATGCATTCAATATGGTTATTTCGTATCCCCCCTTTTCTTTTCGTATGATTTTGCTTACTATACCCGCTGCTGTAGCATTATAAACATTATTATTACTCTTGCTCCCGTCGGGATAAATCTGACCCCTTCCCCTGTTCCCGCCTACATATATAGGATATTTTAAGAAGTGAACATCTCTCTTAGTAGCGGGATCCGGGGAAAGAATAGGAAAGGTGATTTCGCTATATTTCTGACCAGGAACAGGGCCCACTACAAGAATATTTTTTTTAGTAGGGCGATAGCTTTGAAAAGACAGATTGCCTATCTTTTCTTTAATCTCAGGCGAAATACGATCGGGGGGGGGCCAATTCAAACCCCTCTGGTAAAATAAGAACAGCCCCCACATTCAAAGATCCCCTTTTACCATTAGCAAGAACTTGTTTCACCTGCATATCATAAGGAATTCGAACAACTGCTTCAAATACAGTATCAGGAAGTACTGCTTGTGGAACCTCGATATCCACGGGCTTATTAGCTAAATGGCAATTGGCACATACAATACGACCTGTTGCTTCTCGCGGATTTTCATAACCCTGCTGTGCAAAAATGGGGTATGCGTTTGAAATGGGGGCTCGAATTATTATATATACCATGAGCGATACGGAAATGGATCGAGTAATCTCTTCTTTTATCCAAGAAACGGCATTTTTAGTTTGCATGGTCCAATCATTGATCCTAAAATTTCTACAATAAAATTTGGTAGGTCGCTCGTACAGTTCCCTATCCACGATTCTGCTATTTAGTGAAATAACGTTACTGGAATATATATTAGGAAGAATCTCCGGGTAGAAAGAAAAATACGAAAAAAAAAAATAAAATAAAAAAGAATAAGTAAAATTTTTAATGTTTCGCTTTTGTACAAAGTACGTTATAATGGGACCGGGGGATCATTTTTTCAGTCATTCATTGAATGATAAATCACTACAAGTGACGGAGATACACGATTTAAATAACGGAAAATCCAATATTTTAAAAAGGTATCTATAATGACTGGAAAAGTGGAAACAAGACCGGATAGAATTTGTTCATTATGAGCAAATCCAAAATCTTTATAGACAGAACTAATCATTAGTTCCCAACCATGAGGCGAATGAAATCCTATACATAAATCAGTTAATAAAAGAATAGAAAAAGCTTTTATTGTGTCGCTTAAGTTATATAGGAATTCTTGAACCCAAGAGTTAAGAATAATAAGTTCTTGATTACCTATAATAGAATAACCACTTAGCATGACGAAACAGATTATATTTGTCGAGAAGTTCCAAATCGTATGGATACAATCCTGATTGTGCGTCTTGATCAATTGGACCATTTCTTTGTAGATTCCGATACGAAGGTTTTGTAAACGTGTTTCCGGATATTCCTTTATCATTTCATCCAAGAGGACCAATTCCTCCAATTCTATGAATTTTTGTAGGATACTCTTTTCGTGAATATCAGTCAAGAAAATTTCGGATTGCCTAGTATTCCACGAATTAGTAACCCAAGATTCCAGACTTTTTTTAAATGAGAAAGAGATCCACCAGGGCAAAAATACTATAGATGTAAGATAAAGAAGGGGAATCAATGCTTTCTTTTTTGCCATTTTTCATTTTTCGTCTTTAATGAATTCACCTTCAACCCATTCGTCAACTCTATTACTATTTCTATCAAGTCTAAGTTCTATCACAAATCATAGAGAAATCTATTCCTCCGTTTTTTATTTTATTTGTGATTCGGGAGTTAGTCCTTGAATTTAGAAAGAATACAGAAATCGAATAAGAAATAGAAAGAAAACAGTCTACTTCAAATTCAAATAAAGGAAAAAAATATTGTATTGTTTCCAAAGATATCAATTGTTAAAATTCGAAGCAATTAGCGCTTTCGATGAATGCACGAAAGAGGGCCACTTCAAGTAATGAATAGTTTAGTCAGATTTCGAAACGAAAGAACGCCCTTTCTATCATCTATCAAAATATCAAATATTTCGAAAAAAAATTCTTGAATTTTTTCTGTTTTTTTAAAATTTTAAAAAAGTTTTCAGTTCATTTTTTTTTCTTTTTCAAAATCCTTCAATTGGTACACGCAAAAAAGAGGCCAATTCCGCCGCTTTTTGTTCCATTTCTCGTGGAGTCAAATTCTCATCAGTACGAGTCAAGGGAATAGACCCCTGTCCTCCGATTTCCATATAAAGGACACGACGAGTATAAATACCCTCTTTAACTTCTATTCTGATAGACTGAATGTCTTTCATAAGGAATCGGAGAAAAATACGACGATTTTTTCCCGGAAATCCCCAGCGAAAAATACACACTATTCCTTGTTTTCTATCGAATCGATCATAACCACTACCTACACTCCACAAAATTGTACACCACAAATAAAAGCTAATAAAGAGACCCGCGATTCCATAGAACGACATCACGATCCCTTGTGGAAAAAAAAGCATTTGCTGAGACGGAAATAAAGGTATCAAATTTCTACTGAGATAACTGGAAGTTCCAACCAATAAGAACCCTAATGAACCTAAAAAAAGGATAAAGGCCCAACAGAAATTACTTGTTTTTCGAGACCCTGTTCTAAGTTCTATCCATATACGTTCTGATCGACAACCCATACTAGACTCAGTTGTATTTTATTGGAATTGGGAGAATAACCCCAAAAAATTGGAGTTTACTTTTTTGGTTTCCCGAAGTAACGCTCATCAACTAGTACTATTTTGATGTAAACCTTGGGGAGTAATTCATCGAATTTCTTAATAGATCTAAGAATAGATGTGTCCCTACTGCCCGTATCTAAAAAATCTTGTTTTTTTGAACATAAATAAATAACGAAGCCATTGCAAGTGCCGGAAATACTAGGCCCACTAAAGGCACAAAAACAGAAGGTAAGTTGCTGAGAGTTGTCATAGAATGGGTACCTCGATTTAATTATTTGTACCTGTTAAGTTTTTGTTGTTATATTAACATTTTGGTTCGATGTTATAAAGATATTTTTTAGAATTCATGTAGAATTATACTCATATATAATTCTACTAAATTACTAAATATATCTAAGTATAATATATGTATATTCTAAAAATAAATAAAAAAGAAATTTCTAGATCTATATCTATATACTAGATCTATATATTAATCTATATAATAGCTATATAATAGAAATATAATAAATATAATATAATATATATAATAATATAATATATATAGAAATAAAAACAACGAAATCCTTTTTCTTCCTCTTGCCTAAATTCGTGGAAGAAAGAATTTGCTTTTTTTATAGAGTTTTCCTGGTTAGTAATCAGAAAAATAGGAATATTACTAATCAGGAAAAGAGGAATATCGATAAAAAAAAAATTATCCACATCACATGATTCTTTCTGCAGTTAAATCTTATGTTACACCAAAGAAAAATGAATTATTTGGATTTTGAATTTGATTGCCATAAACAAATCCTATAAACTAAATAATTACTCACTCGTCACAAAAAAAAAATTGAAAGCTCTACTTGATTTTATTTTGAGTCAAAGGAAAGAAAGCATGGAGCTGAAATAACTCACTCAGAACGCCCTTTAAAGGATTACGCGGTACGATTGAATCGAATAAGCCCTTATGGAATAAATATTCAGCCGCTTGTGAACCTTCAGGTACTGTCTTATTTAATGTTTGTTCAATTACTCTTTTACCCGCAAATGCAATGTAGGCGTTGGGTTCGGCAATAATGATATCCCCCAACATACCAAAACTAGCGGTTACTCCACCAGTAGTAGGAGATGTAAGGATCGATACATAGAATAACTTTTTATTTGCTTGATAATCATATAAAGCAGAAGATATTTTAGCCATTTGCATCAAACTCAAACTTCCTTCTTGCATACGCGCTCCTCCGGAAGCACACACTATAATAAGAGGTAAAAATTGATTAGCAGCATATTCGATCAAACGGGTGATTTTCTCACCTACTACAGATCCCATACTACCCCCCATAAACTGAAAATCCATAACCCCAATTGATACCGGAATACCATTTAGTTGACCTGTGCCTGTTTGAACAGCCTCGGTTAATCCTGTCTTTCTTTGATATGAATCAATACGATCTTTATACGGTTCCTCTTCCGAATGAAATTCAATGGGATCCAGAGAGACCATGTCTTCATACATAGGATTCCAAGTACCTGGATCAATCGAAAGTTCGATTCTATCTGAACTGCTCATTTTCAAATGATATCCACATTGTTCACAAATATTCATTTTTTATTTCAAAATTTTTTTATAATTTAATCCATAACAATTTTCGCATTGAACCCACAAATGACTGTATTTTTTAGTCTCATATAGATCATTAGAACCTTCTCTTATAGTTAAAGCACTATCATTTGTGTTGCTAGTTATTATACTTATACTGGAACTCTCGCTTTCACTACTGTTTCTGCCCGGACTACAAATGGAACTATAAATGTAACTGTTGTCACTATCACTTAAAATGGAACTATCAATACCAGTTTGAGAACGAAGATAACTGTCAACACAACTATTAATGTGATTATTCCAAGTATATTTAGTATCATACATGTAACGATCATAGTGAGTCTCGTCACTCTTAGAGACATTATTTAGATAACTAGAATTCTTATAACTATAAAAATAACTTTCTGGTTCACTTAGAAAAGAATGATCATTGTCAATCTCAAAAATTTGATTTTCAATATCCAAATATATGGAATAATTGTCCCTATTACTATCCCTAACGAAAAAAGTTTCATCAGATATGAGACTCCGAATGTCACTGACGCCGACTAAATAATCAACATTACTGTAACTCGAATTGTCACTATCACTCCAACCATGAATGTTTTTATCCATATCAGTTATAATCGGGTCTTCTTCACTTACACTGATATTTTCAATAGGATCAAAACTATCCATTGATTTAGTTAGCCCACACCCGTATTCTAATTCCCTGTTAAACAACATCGAATTGAACCACCATTTTTCCATAGAGCTTTGTTGCCCCCCCAATTTCCATTAAAATACAATAGATGAATAGTCATTCAATGAAAAATTGTTTGATTCATTTCCTATCAAAATAAGCATATAAATCCAATCACTAGAATTATTAACTAACTAATAATGTGGGTATTAAATAAAGAAATTGATTCTCTTTCGTCAGAATCCAGAGTATCATTTCACTATCTATATGTCACTATATGTGCTAGAATTTGATTTTTATTTGATTATTCTATATATCTAAATTTCTAGTATTATATAATATTACTATTAAATAGAAATAGCTAAAAAAAAAATAACAGTTTTTCCCCTGTTGTGTCAAATTCACATCGAAAAAAAAGAAATAGTTGTTCGAATCGGAAGAACTTTTTTCGTAAAATCTCGTCTTTAATATATATAATATATATTAATATATATAATATATAAATATATAGAATATATATAAGAATATAAATAATATATAATATAATAATATAAATATATAAGAATATATATATAATAATATAATATATAATATTTCAATTTCGAATATTCTTAGAATATTATTTCAATTTCGAATATTCATTTTTATAATATTAATTTTTTTCTAATTTATTTAATTATTAATATATCATTAATATTTCTATATTATTAATATTCATATATTATAAT